>BQNB010004825.1:5631-103131 GCA_026074375.1 Tanacetum coccineum
TCTGTATATAACAAGATAGTCCCCATCTGGTGATGATACCTTGTTCAACCTAGCAATAAATGATTTCTTCTCCATTATCTCACTATCTATGGTACCTTCAAATGTAACAATCTTTAGGCATTTTCTATGTTCATCATCATTATCAACATCTGACTGTTTTCTTGGCTTTTTCCTTGCAATCATTTTGATATGACCCCCTTTCCTCTTCTTTGTACCTTGCTCTTTCACTTCTTCCTTAGCAGTTACTTGTACTGTATCTTCTTCCTTTAATCTCTTTTGATCAGCTTCTTTTACTCCTTCATTCATATCCTTAATCCTTTTCTCATCCTCAGTGGAACCAACATCAGTGAAACTTTCATCAAACCTCTTCACTTTCTCATACAAAGCTTGTATTTCTTTAAAAGTTTTGCTCTTCAAGTCTGAGTGTTTCTTGTTTCCAACATGCTTCAAATAAGTCATCATTTGATTCATAAGCTGAGTTCTTGTAGGAGGTTTGTTTCTGATTGCAATAGCTCTTTGTTTTGTAAGAAACCTTCTTTGAGCTGCAATTGTATCATGAAGGAACTTTGCTCTTTCTTCTATAGTGAACTGCTCTCTCTCTTCATCTTGAAGTCTTAGAGCTAGAAGTCTATCAGCTTCAATTCTTGCTTGAATGAAGTCATATTCATCTGAAAGGGCAGTCTTTGTAGCTTCTTCCTCAGCTAATCTTTTTCTTTCTTCTTCTGTTTCCCAATCCTCTTGCAACTTTCTAGCCATCTCTTCATCCCTAGCAAGTTGCTTAAACTTCTTTTCAGCTTCAGGAATATCCTCAGATTCAGTATCAGACTCATCTTCCTCTTCAATTTTCTTTTTCCCTTTATCTTTTGGATCAATCTTTGGAAGAGGCTTTAAAGTCAATAGTGATCTAGTTGAAGTAGGCCTAGGTCTCTCAGTCTCTTCAACATCCTTAAGCTCAACTCCTTTCTCCTTTTCTCTTGAAACTGCTTTGGCTTGGCTCATGTTGAGAAGAACCTGAGCAATAGTTTCATCATCTCCAAACATTGTAGGAGTGGTTGTTGAAGTGATTGGAGTAGCACTTCTTGCTTCAGTTCGATCATCAGTACCTTCATCTAGGCTAACGGTACTATCTTTTTCCTTGTCGGTACCTTCTTTCTCCTTGTCGGTACCTTCTTTCTCCTTGTCGGTACTATCTCTTGATCTGTCAGTACTAACTTTTGATCTGTCAGTACTAACTACACCTTCAGTACTAACTTTGTCATCAGCAGTCTCCTTCTCTTCATTCACTACATCTCTTGTCCTCCCCACATCTTGAGCATCTTCAGTATCCATATAATCCATTGTATCATCAGGAAGCTCATCAAATAATGGATTTGTATGGACTGAAGGTTCAGCTTTGGCAGATTTCCTCCCCTGTTTGGATACAGACTCCTTTTGCATCCAGTTTGCCTTCAAAGTTTTCTTTCCTGCCAATCTTTGCTTCAAAGAAACACTCTTCATCCAAGCTCTGTGGTGCGTAATAACAGGTTTGGCTTGCTTCTTGAGCTTATTGATTTGTGCCTTCAAGTGTTTAATTTCCTTGGCTTGATCTGTAACATGTGTACACAAAGAGATACAAAGATCATAGACACTTTGAGTGTCAGGCTCTCACTTTATTCCACCTAATAATGGATTTATCACTGGTGACTGACCTCCATGATTCCACCAGAACTCTCTGGAATAGAATCAGGGATATAAGTAGAAGGTGAAGGTCTAGGGGATGGTTCAGACTGAGGCTCAACATTGGCTTCACTTGGGGAGAGGGAGTCGGGTTAGGTTGTGTTTAGATGGTCTTTCTGAAGTGGCACCCTTTCCTCAGTTGGTTGTTCAACATAGAAGCAAATAATGGTGGGGACTTTCCCTGAAAAAATGTTTTCCTCCTTTGAACCATAAAGAATATAAACTTTTACTTGTCAAAGCATTTTATACGGAAAATGGTCTAAAAGGTACTTGTACATTCTTAGCTGTTTATCACCAAAAGATTGAATAAAACGTGGATACATATCAAACTTTTCTTTGCATCTAAGTTCTAAGATACCATCAAAAATTAAATTTAGAAAAATTTATTTTTGATTAGATGGTAGCAAATTACAGCAGTGAAATATTAGTGGGATTTTGATCCCAAAGAGGGTGCTTTTTGAACTATTACAATGTTTCATTGTTTGAAAAAGAAATCTCATTGGGGTGAAAACAAAGCTTTGTTAAATGGTAACACGTTATAGTTCCCCTCTTCCCCCATGAGTGTATAGCATCAAATTTAGCCTGAATTTGGTAGAGAAATCTATCCCTTCAGGCATCATCAAAAAGAAGGTCACTTTCTTATTGATGCTTCAGAGATAGACACATGGCTTGCCAGGCTACTTTGGCAGTAATATACCTAAATTGTTGATTATTTTTGGATTTAGCAGACATCCATAAAAACTGTTCAAAACTAATGTAGTAGAGATCTACTAGACTGTAACAGTGAGAGGCATTGTGAATGTAGATTCGCACAAGAAAATCAATAATCTCATGAAACTCTTGCATTCCCATCAGTCTTCTCTAAATAAGCGACCATGTTGTGTTTAGGGCGATTCTAAGAAAAGCCATGATTTGAGATGTCGGTCGAGTGAGAGATTAGGGCTGAATGAAAAAGAAATGTATTTAAGAGGATTACGTGAGTGAACTGTACAATTGGTGATGGGTTTATAATAGGTTTAGCAAACCTAAATTCAAGGAAAATCCGTTTTATTTACACTTTATACCCTGGCGTATTCTTCAACGTCTCCATAGGCGGTTACTATCTTTGCCAAACGGTATTAATTTGCATGTCGGTACTAACTTTTGCCAACCAAAGATCATGAACTAATCTGTCGGCAACATACAGTGCTCAGTTACCATCTAAAAGCTCTTTCCCAAATCGACTCTCTAACCCAATTAACTCCTTGAACAATCATAACTATGGTCAGATTTTTTAAGAACACTGAACACTTTATACAAACTATACAACAAATACATTTGCTCCCCTTAACTAATGCAGCTATGGATTGATCATCCCAATAGTAACAACCAAGAACTGAAACCTGCTAACATCAAAATGCATTGGTTTGGAAGATCAGCTACATTTATTTCTTCAGTGTGTATTTTCAGCACCTGATAAGTTTATTCTATATGCATCCCTTATGATGTGGTTGCATAATTGCGATATGCTTGTTTCTTGGAATGTTATACTGGCATTCTTATACAATGCATATTGTGCTTTCATTATCAATGTAGATCTTTGTGTTTATGAAATTGAACCTATAGTCTAACATTTGATTTTGAATCCACAAAACTTGTCCACAACAATTTGTAGCAGCAACATATTTTTCCTTTATAGTAGAAGTAGCCACAATTGTCAGCTTTTTGCATTGCCATGAAATAAGTCTCCTGCCAAGAAATTGACAACCTCCTGTTGTGGATTTCCTATCAAGATTTGCTCCAGACACATAATCACTATCTGGAATAGGCTTCCAGGTCAAATGAGGACACTCTAGGATACAAAAGGCCCAGTTTTTGGTTTGCCCTTTAGTATACCTAAAGATTCTCTTAACGGACTTAGTGGAGAGGTCTTTTGAGTGACCTGGAAACCTAGAACAAGCATAGACTGCAACATTTTTCAGGACTAGATCGCAGTTAAAGTACATTAAAGAACCAATCATAGATCTATAAAGATGTACATCCACATCACTGGCTTCCTCATCCTTGACTAAAGGCTTTTGGGTCTCAATTAGTGTACTAGCAGTCTTAACACTGACAAAATCAAACTTTTTCAGGATTTCTGCAACATACTTATCCTAAGTTATAAAGATACTTATTCTTTCTGTTTTGATTGGTATATCTACGAAAGAAGGTGAGCTCTCCATCGAACTCATATGAAATCTACTCTTCATTTATTGCCTTAACTTTCATCTCCACCAAGTTTCGTTGTAAGAACCAAATATGATATCATTCCACATAAAACTTTGTACTATTTGATATCAATGTTTGTCCTTCTTAATGAAAAAGCAGTTCTTGTCAATAGTTCCTATTCTGTATCCATTCTTTAAACAGAATGTAGATAAAGTAGCATACCAGGGCTCTGTGGAGCTTGGTGTAAAACCTTAGAGAGACTTTCACTACTTTATAGACCTTCTTAGGTTATGAGGATCTTATAAAACTCCTGATGGTTGAGATCAATAGACCTCCTCATCAATTTTGCATATAGGAAGGGTACTTTCACATCCTCTTTGATAGGAACTATGAAGGCCATGTAAGAGGAAAAGGCTAAAAAGATTCCTAGTGGCTTCAATCCTGGCCCTATAGCATAAAACCTCTTCATAAAACTATCACTTCCTCTTGCTAGGTCTCTTGAGCTAACCTACCTTGATTATTCCTACCAATACAACTCCTCTCTTCATACTTATCTGTTTCTGTGTAAACCCATTTTTGTTCAAATGTGCCTTCTTCCCAATAAGCAAATATACAAGAATACCAAACTTTTTTAAATCTTGAATTACAGTAGTTCTTCCTGCATAGCATCATACCCAACTTTCATCTTCTAGTGCTTCAGAGATTTTCTTGGGTTCATTTTTGAGACAAGCTAACCCTATCCCCCCACATCCCTCAACAAAAAGCAAATTAAACAATGCTGGAAGTCATTATGATTATTTCTCTTTGCTTTTTAATTATAACTTCAAAAGCATGGGCTCTAGAAACTTTTAGTCCACTTTACTCAAATGTTTGTATACTGTGATTGTGGATCTCCAATAATTAGAGTTGAAGGATGAATAGAGTTAATCCTTGATGTGGGAATAGGACTGACATTCACAACAAGTTCTAAATTTGTAAAGTCAGCCACTGCACCCTCATCATCATAAGATGAATTTGTAAAAATACCATCAGTAGGATTGTTATAAATGTCCTCAAGTGCAGCTATTTCTGAATCATCTTGATCAGGATTGGTTAGATCAGTGAAGGATATTCCTCCATAAGGGCTGGCAATACTAACTAGTGTGCTAGCAGTATTAACTATGTTAGTACTGCTAGCTTTAGCAGCTCCTGCTTGTAGAAGCAAATCCTCAGTTTCTTGGGCAAACTCCTTCCTGAGAGCTTCAGCTGCATCATTAGCATCCTGTTCTTCCCTCTTAAGTCTTTCAAGTTCATCCAAAAAGACTTGATCCTCCTTATCTACTGGCTTCTCATTTGTCTTTAAATAAGGATGTTTGGTAGGTGCTTCACATGCATCCTTTGCGGTTGACCTCTTGACTGTTAAAGAATAAGAAGACCATATTGGCAGTACAAAGTAGTCCTGAGCAGATTCAGCTTCTTTTTCAGAATTACCTGCATCAATAATATCTTTTGTACCTGCATTTTGATTAGCTTTTTGTGGACCTGCATGTTTGTTAGCTTGATTCTCTGATCTCACAGGTTGATAATTCATTGAATCAATTAAATAATCAAGATCAAACAGCCAAGTTGGTCCTTTCCCTGCAACATTGGGTTTATTTTCTAAAAAAGTTATGTGTAGGTTTTCTTCAACTCTCTTGGTTTCTAAATTGTTATAAAACTAAATAGCCTTGGCTTTATAGAGAATACCCAACTAAAACCATTCCATCTGATTTTTTCTATCAAACTTGCCCAGCATGGTCAATGGTATTAAGATGGTACATGGCAACCAAAAGGTATTATGTTGTTATGATTGGTATTTTACCAGTTACAAGTTCATAAGGTGTCTTATTATGAGGCTTGGTCACTAATACCCTATTAAGAACATAACAAGCAGTACTAACTGCTTCAGCCCAAAAAGTGTTAGGTAAAAATGAATCTGCTAGCATAGTCCTAGCAGCCTTAATAAGGGTCCTGTTCTTTCTTTCAGCAACTCCATTTTGTTGTGGAGTTCTAGCATTACTGTATTCCCTCTTGATCCCTTTTGACCCATAGAATTTAATAAAATCCCTGTTCTTAAATTCTGTACCATTATCACATCTAATAGTTTTTAACTTATCTTGTTGAATTGGTTCTCAAGTGTCTTAGAAAGTCCTTAAGGATTCCCACTAGTTTCAATCCTTTAGTTCTTAAGAGAACACCCAACCTCTAACCTGCTAAATAATAATGATAACCCAGGCGATAAGTATTTATAAGTTAAACTACTTACAGTGTAGGTCCAAACAAATCCAATGCTCATGAAGATATGCTGTATGGAAGTGACTAATGAGTTACGGATTTGGCCTTCAGGGAGGCCTTGTGTTGCTTTTCCTTTTTGACAAGTAAACACAATATGGTCATTTTGAAAAATTCTTTAAACGTATAACCTCTTACAAGGTATTACCTTCCAAGTTTGTTTAAGTTTTTAAGTTAACATGACCACAACTCCATATGCCATTTGTTAGATTCATCAAATTGTGGCATTTGCAATTAAACAAAGCTAAACCTCCATTGTTAGGACACTTGTTCTTTTAATTGAAACTGTACATTAAATGTTTTGTTAGGGATTTCTAAGTAAGACTTGATTGCATCAGGTAACTTTTAAAATTCAGGAGACAAACAAGACATTCCAGAGTCATGTAAAGAACTTTGTTCTTCTTGTCACATGATTGTGACACAAAAAGAGAGTGGAAATGCTGAGTTCTTTCACAAAGCTACACATCTCAAAATCTAACTTTTCCTCGTTTTTATTTTACCCTTTACCAGTTATGTAACCTTTACTTCCTCCAAAAGCAATAGGGCCACCATTAAAGTCTTGATATTCCAGCAAGGTAGGCCTTGTTTCCAGTCATGTGCCTGAAACATTCCACTTCAAACAATCCCTTTGTTCTGAAAAGTTATGTGTAGATAATCCTGCACATCAAATAAAGAGATTAAGATTCTCTTAAGGGACCAAAAGCCTGTTTAAGGCGTGAGTCTGCCTAGTGGATCTTTGAAGTGAAACTCAATTTCAAAGACTTGATCCCTATTGTATTTGGAGATATTTTGCCAGTAATGTCTTTTTGGTCTCCAATTACAACCTGCTGAGGGCTTAACAGCAGTTTCCCTTTTCCCCCCAAACTGCACTAAAATGCATTTACAGCAGTAGCAGGTATTAACCTTTTTTTGATATGAAAAATTTGTTCTAAGTGTTGTTGTGTTATTAAAAGGCATTGAAAATGGTGAATGAGTTTTATGAAAAACAGTTTTTGGTCTAACTCTATTCACAACATGTTTAACAGTTTACGAAATTTTCTTGCCAGCAGTAGTTAGTACTGCTGACTGTTATTAAAATTAATGTCCTAGCAGTACTAACACATTGATAGTACCGCTAGGCTCTAGCAGTTTAACTGGGAATTTAACAGTTCTTAGTTAGTATGCTGTAGGTACCAAATTGGTTTTTATGATTCACTCTTTGCACATTGTTCCAGATTGGCCTAATCTCCCTTTGACTAGACTTCTTACTCATCCTATTGTTTAACTCAGCTTGTTTAGCCATCCTCTTTTCATGGAAATCACAATCTCTAATAAGATGACTAAGACTTACACATACAAAATATGCTTTTGTAATAAACCCATATCCCAACCCTTTTTTGTCAACTGTAGAATTTTTACTATGTGTGAATTGATTCTTAACAGTTTCCCTAGGAGTTTTAACTTGCTGGTTAGCAAAACTAGGTGTTTCCTATTCTTCTGTTGATTAAGACACATGTTCATCTTCACTATCTGATTCATACTCCTCAATGATAGGAGCATTAGACAAAACCTTAGGTTGACTTACTACTTTGGGTTCATTGACAGTTGGTTCAGGTAAAGGTTCATGTGTTTCATCACTACAATATGATTCACAGGTATCAAAGTCACTGTTTTGGGTTTTAGATTCACTAGTTTTAGGTTGTTTTGGAGCATATGTAATTATGAGTAATCTATTTCTACATCAGGTCCAGATGACATGCAATTCCCTATCATGGGTGGGGGTACAGCATGCATTCCTCCTGCTATAACAAACACTTATCATACAAAGGTTGATTTACTAAACTTCACTTCTTTATTCATAAAATTACAACTTTTTGTAAAACTTCATTTTTATAACTCAAAATGCCATCATATCTGTGATCCCTATACCCAAGCCCAAATTTATCATTAACACTCATTTAGGTATTTAGCAGTTTACCAATATTTTTAGAAGAGTTGTGCCATTTTTCTACTTTAGCTTTTAAATCTTCTTTTTCTTTTTGAGCTTCTGCCAATAGATTCTTATGGTATGTTAGGACATCAGTTTTATCATCTAAGTCTATTTTCATAAACCTTATCTTTTCCTCATACCAAAGTTGACCTTGTTGATGTGCAACTAATTGTGCTTTAACTTTCTTTAGACCTTGAGTATATGCCTGTATTTCTATGCTTGCATTACTAAGTTGTTCTCTCTGTGCATCATATAGTTTTTTAAGTTTAGCATAAGACTTTTTACATTCATTTCAATAGGAAGTTACCACTGTGTTTGAGCCTGAGCTGTTGCAAGCCATCAAAGCATAACCTTCTTCTTCTTCTGAGTGACTGGTCCAATCAACACCTTCTCCATCAATAGTCACCAATGCTTTAGAGTCCTCCTACTTACCAGATCTTCTCCCATCCTTATTTCTAGAGTTCCAAGCATCTCTCCTCCTATTATCTTGATTTCCCTTGGTTCTACACTCTCTAGCAACAAATGCCATGTTTTGTGACAAATTGTAAACACTCGACTTTTGGTTTTATCAAACCAACTGGTTCATTTGCACTCAAATTATAGCTTCTACCTGTCTTTTTTGTTAGGAACTATTTCTTCCTTATTGAAATCATGGCACCTGTCCATTTCAATTCCATTTTTCTAATGTCAGAATTTATCAAGCTGTTCCAATCCTCATGGTCCAAATTGAGGGGCAACTAGAATTGAAGGAATATTAGTAATCTAATGAATCAAACCAAAGAACATTTTGATTGAGATGTGGGTTGGATTGTCTAGAGAAACTTGGATGAATGGTGTATGTTATGTGTGTATTATGGAAGTATGGATGAAATAAACAAATGAACAACCAACCCTCTCCAAGACTAGGGAGAGGGTGGATAATACTACATGGCAGGCCCATGGGGCTGGAGTTGGGCCACCCATGGGCCTTGGGCCTGTACTAGATTACTAATCTAATCCATTACTAACTCGAAGCTAGAATTGTTACAACTTTGGCAAAGTGACCGACACTTTTCGTGCTTTCCAAACAAGATGATTTGCAAGTAAGGAGTATGATGAAGTTTGTTCATACTGTGAGTTATGACCAGAAGGATTAGAAACACCATAAGCGGTAGTAACATCATTAGTACTGATGGTGTTCTCAAAGACAAATGCCACATTCTGCGTGCTAGAGGGCGATGTAGTAGAGCCTTTTACATCATTCTCAAAGACTCTTTGATTATTATACAGATCATCAATAGCTGGATGTCCACTCCTGGCTCGGTCTCATGATTAAGGAAAAAAAATTGAGACCAAGGCAGTTTAGAAAGGTAGAGATCTAAGGAATTTCTGATTTGCATCCTCAGTGGATACACCTGCCCCATGAATCTCTAATTGACTTAGAAGACTTTGAAACCTGTCATAGCCTTTATGTAGTCCTTCTAAGTTTGATATAGAGAAACCTTTAAACTGTTGCTTTAGAATATACTTCTGCATCTTCTCTTGCATTCAATTCATTTTCCAACCAAATCTAGATTTGATGGCTCCCACACTCTTTTGCATCAGTTATTTTATGAAATTTTTAGCAAGATGATCTTCTGGTAAAGCCAATAAGCAAATGATTGGTATCCTAGCTTTTCTTTCTCTCTGTGGCTAGGATTCTTTGAGTCATTGGAGGGCAGAACCTTGATTTGACCTTGTGTATCTGTGGTGATTGATACAGGACCATTCCCATTTTGTATAACTTCCCAGATTGATAGTCTTATATAGGCCAAAAAAATGTTCCATTTTCATGGCCCATATGTCATGTTCTCCTTTTTTTAGAATAGGAAGTTTGATGGTTGAAACAGTGTGAGGAGTTTGTTGTGTTGGTGTTTGTGATGATGGTGGTGGTGGTGGTGGTAGAATTTGATCTTAAGAACCAGACATGATTAGTTTTGTAAGATAGAGATTTATAACTGGTTTTTGTTCTTCTTACTCTGAGTTCTCACAGGCTTGATACACTTGTGAGTTTCCCAAACTGAAACAGATCTTTTGCGGTTGCTAAGGGAGATAGCCAACTTGTTATAAAATACAGTTTGACTATATAGAAAACACTGACTATGAATACCTATTTGTTATGTGGAATCTACACAATAGTATTAAGAAGAACAATGAAAAACTAAACTTTGATTTCTATTAATCTGTTAAAGTGATTACAGATTACTAACTATGAGATATGATTGTATGAGATGAGTTGTTGTTGTTGTTGTCTCTCTAATATCGTAGGGTTCCTTTTATAAACCAATGATAAACCCTAACAGACTTACAAAAACGCACAAAAGATAATACATATCTTTTCCTATAATATCTCATACATATCTCTTAAACGGTACTAAATATTCTATACTAACGGTACTAACTATCTGAGCAGTACTTAACACTTTGTACTGTCAGTACTAACTATAACTATCGGTAATAAGTATATAACTAACGGTACTAAGTTAGGAATGTATATTTCCCAACAAATTCTATCTGACCGGGTACACTGCCCGTTAAAGTGTTTTTTTTGTTTAGTCGGCAAAATATAAATTTAAAACTTGAATCAATAAAATATACACCACACAACGACACATCAAGTTTTTGGCGCCGTTGTCGGGGAGTGAAGTTGTTTAATTCTTATTTTATTAGTATTTTTAGTTTAGTGTAGCTTAGATTAATTTACATATTTGTGTGTTTGTTTTGTGTGTTTAATTTTTTGCATTGTATAATTTTGCATATTGTGTGTTTGTGTGGTTTTCTTCATTGTTACTGTCTTCTGTAATATTCTGAGTCGAATACTGAATAAGGCATATTCAATTTATTGGATACGGCGTATATTTTTTTTTCAAACCAATACAACGTATTCGACTCTATCATCAATACGGCGTATTTAGTTAACTGAATACGGCGTATTAGGTTATTTGACAGTTTTCTTTCCTAGTAAATTTATTACAGGTTAAAATGGACGACCCCAACATAATATGAAGAGTAATATTGGCTTGAGGGAAGAAACAGCTATGTAGGGCTGAGTAAGTGTATAACTGGGAAACTGCTACGTATGGTAAGATCTAGGATAATAAAGACGTTCACGACCTCGGATCTGTTGAAATGGAATTTCCAGCTATAGTCTTTAATGACACATTAACATCTGAAGTAACACTCTCATGTGAGCCTACGGTAAGTTCTCTTAACAACGATGAAATTGACTTTAGAATATCATTTGACGAATTCGACGATGAAGATTGCACGGTAATTTTCGATAAAAATTCATTTTCTTACAAAATAATTTCTGTCAACAATTTAAAAACGGATTCGAAAAATAATAATGTAAAGTACAATATGCACTTTGTTCCATCAACGCGCCTGCCACGGTCAGTTATTTTGATGATTTAGACTTCTTTAAAGATTTCGAGAATGAATTCCTAGTCATTGTTTACAATGATGCTCTAACGTCTAAATTAGATTTCTCAACTAAACCCACTTTAAGTCTTTAACACATCGATGAATTTAATTTGAAAGATGAAACATCATTGTCTGAATGCGATGAAGAGGAACAAAACGTTTTAAACTTTAATGATCTATTTCCTTTCAACGTAGTTTATCCTGATGATTAAAAATCGGATAAGGATAATGATGATGATAAAATCGATATTGAACACTCTTTGGGGGATTTATAGTCATTCCGTTACCTGATGTAATTTAAATAAACAGATGTTGGTACCTAGCATATGGGTCAAATAAGCTTTTGGAAACAAGTCATGATACATCTATTAAATTTTTTAAAACTAAAACTTTTATCAAGGGATTAAATTTTAATATCATGACTTGGAATCATCTTAACAAAGGGATGCCATTCATTTTCCTAATCAAGAATTTGTATGTGTTATTTGGCATCCCGTTTGACCCTAAATTGTTTTATAAGGATGAGATTAAATTAGGGCAAGTCTAACTTAAAGACTTTTCTATAAACAAAAGTGCTTGCCGGGAGATAACCCATAATGTATTTTTATTTTTTATCGAGTATGTCTTCCCAGACTGTCTATACGGCGTATCCAAACCCCATGGATACGGCGTATTGATTATCTGGACGTTATCCACTCTTTATTTTTAGCACAGTCTAAACGACGTATTCATTAAATAAATACAGCGTATACAAGTAACAATACGGTGTATCCTAGGGAATGGATACGGCGTATCGACTTCCTGTACAGTTTTAGGTATTTATTTCGAGTCTATCCAAATGAATACATGGAGATAGAATTGCATTTGTTTTCTGAGATAATTACAAATCATAATTTTAAAATTTAATTCCTTGATAAAATTTTCAATTCTGAAAAATTTATTAGATGTATCATGACTTGTTTCCAAAAGCTTATTTGACCCATGTGCATAGGCACCATCATCCGTATTTATTACATCAGGTAATGGTTTGACAAAAAAATTCCCCAAATATTGTTTAATATCGATTTTATCATTATCATTGTCCTTATCCGATTTTTAGTCATCGGGATAAATTACGTTAAAAGGAAATCAATAATTAAAGTATAAAATGTTTTATTCCTCTTCATCACATTCGGACAACGATGTTTCATCTTTCAAATCAAATTCATCGATATGTTGAGGACTCACAACATGTTCAGTTAAGAAATCTAATTTAGACGTAAGAGCATCATTGTAAACAATAGCTGGAAATTCATTCTCAAAATCTTTAAAGAAGTCTAAATTGTTAAAATTGCTGAATGTTTGGCTTGGTGTTGGTAAACGAAGGCATATTGACTTTATCATTATCATTTTCCGAATCCGTTTTTAAATCGTTGACAGAAATTATTTTATAAGAAAATGAATTTTTGTCTTAAATTGCCGTGTAATCTTCATCTTCAGATTCGTCAAACGATATTCTACAGTCAATTTTATTGTCGTTAAGAGGACTTACCGTGGGTTCACAGGAGAGCGTTAATTCAGATGTTAATGCGTCATTAAAGACTATAGCTGGGAATTCGGTTTCAAGAGATTCGAGGCCGTGAACATCTTCAGCTAGATATTGAAAGAAAAATCACTCTTTCATCTTTGGCTCTAAACATCTTTCGTCATACGTAGCAGTTTCCTAGTTATACACCTTACCACGCCTACGAGCTTTTTCTTCCTCAAGCCTGATATATTCCTCCATAGTAATGTTGGGGTTGTCCATTTTAACCTATAATAATTTCACTAGGAAAGAAAAAACTGTCAAATAGCTTATACTACCGTAATTTCAAAGAGTGAACTGATATACGCATTATATAGATGTTTAGAGTCGAATACGCTGTATTGGTTTGAAAAAAAATTATACGCCGTATCCAATAAATTGAATACGCCGTATTGAGTATTCGACTCAGAAAGTTACAGTGAACTGTAATAATGCAGAAAACACACAAACACAATATGCAAAATATACAATGCAGAAACATGAAAGAAATCAAATACACTCAAATTGCAAATTAATCTAATCTAAACTAAATCTAAACTAAACTAAATCTAAACTAAACTAAAACACTAATAAATAAGAATTAAACAACTTCACTCCCCGGCAACGGCGCCAAAAACTTGATGTGTCGTTGTGTAGGTGTTATTTATGTATCAAGTTTTACTATTTATTTTATGCCGACTATACCTAAAAACAACACTTTAACGGGCAGTGTACCCGGTCAGATGGAGTTTCGTGGTAAGTAGGGTGTCGATCACTAAGAGCGAGAGCGTTAATTCCTAATTCTATCAGTATTTTAGTTATCTAAGTTAAACCTAAAACTAATGCAAAAGGGGGGTTTCAGCCTGAGAGACTGGCACGGTTTTGTGTATCTAACCTAAGGTTTTGATGACAAGTAAAGCAATAAACACACACAAGAAGATAAACAAACGATAGAGGAACGGTCAAGAACTAATGTAAGGAAAACATATCAACCATGAATAATCCGATAAAACGCTGGTTTGTTTATTAGTGCAATGATTGACTTATCTCGAAGGGCATATCATTCCTAGACTTAGGCGGTACTTCTTCCTAAGACCTAGACACGCTAATTCTGTCACAATTAGACGCATCCGCATAAAGTAAGCATTTGTTGATTATAATCTATCTTAGGAGATTAATAATGGTGCTCTTACTAAACCCTAGCTCATCGAGACTTTACCCACTTACTGCTTAACGGCTCTTTATATACTAGTAGTCCACTGTCCGAGTCCTTACCAATAGAATAAGAACGTACTCGTTGATACCAAGGTCACCTTATGGCTCAACTAAGCTCACTAAACTAAAGGCAATGATAGGTCAATATTTGTGATCCTATGATTCTAGATATATAAATTGCAATATGGAGAGCTATCCTAGACTCTTAGCCTACGCCCAAACAACACCAAAGTTGTAGCGCATTAAATATGTACGAATAGACCCAGTTGATATAGGTCGCATACTTAAGCACATAAAGAAGTATCATGCGATAAACATAATCAAGAAATTAATGATAAATTAAGCAATCAAGATAAACAAACCAAACATTAGATCTTCATAAACATGGCTGATACTAAAGGTCTTCAGCCGGTTGTCATTGTAAAAAATACACACGGTTTTTGATTATTTCGACGATAAATAAAGAAACCTTAATCGAACGCGTATTCGGTCGCGCAAAGATTACAAGAGTTTTCTTATGATTTTGAGGCTCTTTTCTGACCTTTTAGGCTCTTTTATTTGTCTCTTGGTCGACTTGGTGGTTTAGGGATTCACTTCCATACCTAAAACTGAGCTTAGGGTCGTCTATTTTTCTTGAGTCGGAAACTCGTCGGTTATGT
The DNA here is from genome assembly GCA_026074375.1 of Tanacetum coccineum. Lineage (NCBI taxonomy): Eukaryota > Viridiplantae > Streptophyta > Magnoliopsida > Asterales > Asteraceae > Tanacetum > Tanacetum coccineum. The sequence continues at coordinate 20,675 of BQNB010004825.1, forward strand.
CATTATCGCAGCAATATGGATACGGCGTTATTGGGGATTTCTAATATAGAGTATGCTAATATAAATCATCTCGGTCCAAATTTTCATTATCTTGACACCATCATTTGATATCTTCTAGAATATTTTATTACTATATTGTGAATACGGCGTATTGATATCTCCTAGATACGGCGTATTGGGTCTCCAATCCTTCGTGGTTATTTATGAAGTGTAGGCATGAATATGCCGTATCTTATTGATGGATATGGCATATTGAGGTAAAACCAGTTGATTCTTCTTCGTTGACCAAAGTATTATATACGGCGTATCATTGACGTGGATACGACGTATTCTTCAAAGGCAGGCAATGGTCTTTTGATTCGTCAAATTCTTGGATATGTCATATAGGTCTAGAATAATACGGCGTGTTTTATGTCAGATCAGTAGACTTTCTTGAACTCTTCGTTTATGCTCCAAAATGCGTGCCTTTTAGCATACTTACCAGTACTTAATATTTTACTGCAATTCTCAAATACAAAAATGATTACATGGGATAAATGATGCTATAAAATAGATGTTATTTGATGTCATCAGTAGTTTTGTCTGTTTCTTCTCCAAATGAGCCCAAGTCATGTGTATTTTCTCTAAATGCCTTCCAAATGCTAAATACCTAAAAAAGAACGATTAAGTACCTATTTTGGGCATAAATGCATGATTTAGGGGGTTAAACGACCCTGAAAAAGTGTATAAAATGACACCTCATCAAAAACCCTGCCAAAATTTTTCAAAACTCCTACGGAATTATGTTTAACCATATACACCAATAGCAAAACAAAAATACTTAATCTTAAAACGATTCATTAAAGATTACTTAAATGACAAAACGGCTACAGTTCAGATTTAAAAAAATGACAATACGTGATCACGATTAGTTGATTGGGTACCTTATTTGAGAATTGAAATGGGTTTCCGAAGGCATCTACTTATTTTATCATCGAGACTTCCTTCTACATTCTACCTTTTTTCTTCAAACCTAATATATCGATTGATGACTTGCTTGACCGTATAAAGCTTATAATTGAGACTTAGATTATCTGGTTATACCCGATGTAAGAAGTTACATTGTAGTACTCACGGGTTATAGCTATCACTTAAAGGAGTTACATTGTAGTACTCATTGTCACACGCAGATGTAGATGTGGATGTTCAAAAGGTGTGGTACTTTTGATACTTTTTATGTTGGGTATAGGGTACTTAGAGATTTAATCTTGCATCGTTCTTCAATCAACAACAGTGCAAGCTTAAGTAACAAATTTAGGAAATTTTACTTCAGTTTCAAGTTCTGTATATCGGGTTTACTTCACCAAGTGGTCACAACAATAGCCGACAGAATACGAGGTTGGTAAGTTAGCTAGAGAGTTTAAAGGTTGAGATGTAATCATCAATTCTCACGGGATATTATTACTGTGACAAACGTGATTTAGCGAGGTTAGTTTAACCGTTAGAGTTAACTTGCCTAGCTTTATGTGTTTTGATTTATGTGCGTTAGTCTATTTGGTGGTTTATGTGATATGATATACGTGTTATTATATGTGATTGTGTTGGTAGAAATGAATGATTTAGTCATTTCATTTTGTATGTGATGGTTGATTCGCGAATTAGTACACATGAGAATCAATGATAAAAAGATTCCGGAAGAGATATTCCCGGGTCGTATGTCCCAAACGACGCTTTTTGCTGCAATTGAAATTTTCAGGTTTGAAGAGAAATGGAATGATGAAGAACTATTTGATATGAACAAACTGATTATAATTACAACGAAAATTAATTAAATAAAAAATTACTTTAATTCACGGGAAACAATATAGGAAATAGGGATCTTTAAATAAAAACTACGGGGGAACAAAATTACGTTATAGGAAATCCTAAATTAAATTAAAATTAAATACGGGGAACAGAATAACTGTATCGGGAAACCTAATATTAAAAATAAGAAAAATAAATGCTAAATTAAATTAAAATCAAAATTAAATTCTAATTAACTTTAATCTTGAAATATAAGAAAACTTAGAACTAATAACGGAAGGGTGTCGTTTTCTGAATGCTAAACGTAAAAGAAACGGTAAAACGCACCCGGTTTTAAAAAAAAACGGGTATAAAACTGAAATTAGAAAAATTAAATGCTTACATAAATTTTATTTTTTCCTAGTCACTATAATGAAAAAGAAAAATTTTATAAAAAAAATGAAAAATTAATTTTTTTTATAATTTTTGGATTTTTTATGAATTTTCTAAGATTTAAAAAACTAATTAAAATAATAAATATAAAAAGTTCAGAAAAATATAATTATAAAAAAATTGAAAAAATCAAATTAACTAAAGAAAAAGATAACAAATCTAAAAATAATTAAAAATGCTCACAAATTCTTACTGTTTTAAATTAAAGTAAATAAAACTAATTAGATTTAAACCTAATTTAAATATTTAATTAAATAAAACTAACTAAGGCTAACTAAAAGGACTAACAGTGAAAAGGACTGGGGACTAACAGAGTAACAAGGAATTAACAAAGGGGATTAACAAAGTTAACTTTAAAAGATAAAATTACACAAACAGTCCCTGAGAATGAACCCGATTACAAAGTGGGTCCCAACAGCTTATTTTTGAAAACTTATAAAAGCAAACTTATAAAGGGGCTTAAGGGGAACAATTTTCCTAATAAGCACATAAGATGAATCTCAAAGAATAAGCCAGGAAACAATGAGCTTATATGGGCCTGACAGAAAATCATTTAGCTTATTAGCCTTATTTTTTCTTTGCTTTTTTGGGATTTTAAGCTAATAAAAATAAGCTTTACACCTTTTTTTTTTCAGGGGGGATAAGAGAATAAATAGGAAAGGGAGTCCTAAAATTAGCGAGGTTATCTAAATAAGTCCTAAGATAGCTGAATTTAAGATAAGCTATGGCAACAGTTTATAAAAAAAAAGAAAAAGGCCTACTTTAAGCTAGATTTAAACTAAGCTAAAGGCTAGAGTTAAGCTACAAGATTGTGGGGAATTAAAGAACTACCTATAAGCTACAAAGAAAAGCAAAAAGATCCTATGGCTTAATGGCAAATAAGCTAGAAAAAGGGGGCTGGATTTGGTGCTCAGCACCAGGGGAGGTACAAACAGCCCTTAGGGGCCTTTTTTGGCTTATCCCAATAAGCTCTCAAGAGCTTATTTCCAAAATATTAGCTATTAAAGTGAGCTTAAACAAGCTGATATTGGGACTTAAAATTGAGGGTTCTAAAAAATGTGGCAAAGCTAAACTTGACAAATACTTGGTCAAGAGAAAAGAACAGCAACAAGGTTTGGTTTTATTTGGCTAGAAACACAACAAAGAGCACAACAAAAGGTGTGCTTAAGCTGCTTATGCAGCTTAAGCCTTTAAGAAAAACTTTGCTTATCCAAATTTAGACAGAAACCAAAAGACTTTTAAAAATTGATTTTCAAACTGAATTTAGTGATTAAGGTGACTTAATAGAGCCTACACACTCAGCCAAAAGTGGCTGAGTGCACTTGACCCATAACCAACCCTTTTTGACCCATTTTAAGGTCTATGCCAAACACCCCCTTAAATATATAAAACTTGGTTTTAACTGATTTTTAGTAAATCAAAGGATGAGAACAGTGATTACTAGTGAGGTTTAACAAGTTTAACCCATTTTTACACAAGATAAACAGAATTAAAAGGTTTATATAAGACTTTTAATGGCGACAGTGGTAATAGCAATTTTTCAAAGTAAAAAACTTTTAAACTTTCATTAAAATAAAACGAATTACAACATAAATCTTTAAAATAGAACTGAAGTACAATAATGCTAGAAAAAGAAATACTGAAAATTAAAGTTTAAACTAAAACATGGTGTGTTTGCTCGGCTTGGGCTTCTCTTGCTTTTATAGCAGCTCAAAGCTTCTCTTGGTGTGCTAGCTGTGCTTCTTGTAAGTGTAGAAGTAATCCAAAGAAATCCTAGCCCTTGTTTTACCATTCACACCATCTCACCATTGAAATGGGTCTCGGGTTGAGTGTTCTGTTAGGGGAGGGGGTATAGGTGAGCTGTGAGTGTGGGGAAAGGTGAAGGTGAGCTGTGGGATGTACTAGAGTAGTGGTTTGGGCTCTAAAACATGGGGAAGGGGCTGTATAGGGTTTGGCGGGAAAGCTTGTGGTGGTACAGTTATGGTTAGCCTGTTTAAAAGAAACGAATGGGGAAGAGGCAAGATTAGTCCTCCATCTTTCTCTCTTTTTCTATTTCATTTTGGCCGGGTTTTAGTAGTAAAGAAAGTTTGGGTTTTAACAGCTTTAGTCCCTGTGGTTTATAACAAAAGAAGTAAAAAGAAAGTTAGGGGAAATTGCAATTTCAGTCCTTGTGTTTTATTTCTCTATTTTTCTCTTTATAAAACACTTTTAAAACTTGGCATTTTTGGCCCCTTTTCTTTATACTTTTCATTTTTCTTTTATAAAACAAGGTTTAAAATAACAAATTTGGTCCTTGTGTTTTATAAAAAAGTGTATTGGGCTTTTGTTGGGCTTGGGCTTGTATTGGGCCCACTGGGTTTGGGTTTGGGCCCAATAAGGTACAGGTTTGGTTATTGGGCTTTTTCAAGCCCAATAAGGTTATGAAGTGGGTTTTGTGTGTACAATGGCTGAGATTGGCTGTAACTGGGCTAGGATTGGGCCTTCAAAGTCTTCACGGTCTTTGTCAATTGCACACAAATGGGCTGTTGAAATTGATTGAGGGCCCATTTGGTTTTCACAGTCTTCATAAATATACTATTGGGCTTTCCCGGCCCATCAGATGGGTAAAGATTGCATCCAATAGTATTCTTCAGTTCCGGCTCCGGTTTGACTGCTGATTCTTCAGTATTGACTCTGACTTTGTGACTTTGACTTTTTTGGTCTTTGGCCTTGGATTTTTCACAGTCTTTCATTCCATGCTCAGTTTTTGTTCATTTTTGGTCTTGGTTTTCTGCCTTTTTTATTGTTGATATCCACTTCCTGCACAATACAAATGCAAAACAAACATATATTTGGCAGTTTTTGTCTGTTTTTGGTCATTTAAGCTCGTTTTTAGAGGTAAAAGATATGTGTAATTAAGCACTTATCACAGTCCATAAAGTGCATTTTCTACTGTGTATACTCTATCAGTAAAGTTTGGATCTTCAAATCCTGGTGGTTGACAAACATAGACTTCCTCTTCAATCTTACCATAAAGAAAATCACTCTGACATCCAACTGGAGTACAAACCACAAAGACTTTTTAAATGAGGCATAGCTAATAATAGCCTAATTGCATCAATTCTGGCAACAAGTGTAAAGACATTATCATTAGTCCAATCCTTCTTCTTGTTTGTACCCTTAAGCAACCAATCTTGCTTTATTCTTTATCACAATGCCTCTTTCATCCTTCTTGTTCCTGTAAACCCATTTAGTGCCTATGGGCCTTTTGTCATTTGGTAAATCCACCAGGGTCCAAACCTTTTGTAATTTGAATAGTAGAAGCTCATCCTGCATAGCTTCTATTTAGCTTGGATCCTTCAATGCATAAATTACCTTGGTTCTTCTTATGATAGAAAGCAAGCAAACAAGCAATTTTGAAAATATTTATGGTTTGTTCTTTGCTGAACTAAACTAAACAAACCATGTTCTTCCAAATTCTTTGTCATTCTTCTTGTTTGAGGTGCTAAATTCAAGTCTCCAATAATTTGTTTAACTAGATGATCTTTGTGTATTCTTGTAGTTAGAATAGGACTGACAGGCATAAATGCATCCAAATTGTTCATGTCAGCCTCTGCACCAACATCTGCATCATCATCTGAATAAATAATATCTTCCAATTCATGCATATTTAGATCATCTGGAAGTTCAATGCTTGTTTTTGCACCAACAGCATTAACTTCATTTGTGCTAGCAGCATTAACAGTGTTAGTACTGTTAACATTATCCTCCTTCTCTTGATCATTACTTTCACTATCTTTACTTGAATCACCACCTTCTTTTCTTGCTTCTTTAGTAACCTTCTTTTCAGGAGAACTCTTTGAACTTTGAGAGAATGGTGGATCAGCAGTCCACAATGGTAGCAGAATGTAATCTTTTTGCCAGGTAACTGTCTCAATCTATCTATACCTGCATCATCACATGCATATGTACCTTTGCATTACCATTACAGACTTATTTCTTGCAATAACTGGCTATAATTCATTACTTTGTTAGTGCATCAATGTTAAAAAGCCAATTTGGTCCACTTCTTACAATATTAGGTGTATTCTCACTAAATTGTACATGCAGGTTCTCTTCAACTATCCTGGTTCTACTGTTGAATACTCTAATTGCTATAACTAATAATTGAGTACCCAACTAAAAGAATCCTTTAATCAGCATTAGCCATCAAACTTGCCTAAGTGATACTATGTATTAAGAATTGTAACAAGACACCTAAATGACTCAATAAACCCTAAAAGATGGTTTCTACCAAGATAAGTTTTATATTGGTCTTGTATAGGCTTAGTTCTTATACCTATGTTTGCACATAGCAAGCGTTTTAACTGCATTTAGCCCAAAAAGTAGTAGGTAGCTTTAGAATCAGTTACATGTCCTAGCAGCCTCAATTAGTGTTCTATTTTCCCTCTTAGCTACTCCATTTTGTTGAGGAGTTATAGCTATACTAAATTATCTCTTAATACCTTTTCTCTTACAAAACTAATTCATCTCCTTATTCTTGAACTCAGTTTCATTATCACACCTAATTACCTTAACCCTTTGATCTATTAGACTTTTTACTCCAGTAATAAAGGACTTAAGAATGCTACTAGTCTCATCCTTAGTAGCTAGAAAGAAAACCCAACTAAACCTACTGTAATCATCTGTGACAACTAGGCAATACATCTTTTTCATTAAGCGTATTACAAATGTTGACCAAACAAATCCAATGTGGCAACATATGTAAAAGGGTTGGCTGATTGAACTTAACTATTTGTAAATAGCAATAATCTTATGTTGCCTTTCCCTTTTTGACAAGGCAAAACAAGTTGATCATATTCAAAAAGTTTAGAAGGTAAACCTCTTACAAGATTTTCCCTAACCCGATTTGATTCATAGTTTTGAAATTTATGTGTCCAAGCCTTCTAACCAAAGTTTAGATCATCAGATGTAATTATGCAAAGAGAACAAGTTTACCTCCTTTAGGAACAATATTCTTTAAATCAACACTATACATATTGTTCTTTCTAGGAACTTAAGTAAAACATGACTTCATTAGTTAACATTATAAGTTTAAAGATAAAACGAAAACATTTTAGTGTCATTAAAGAGAACACTATTCTTTTTGTCACGCATTTATGAGACACTAAAGATGTTAAATTGTAACTCTCTTATAAAATACACATTCTCAAAATCTAAATACCAGTTTTGATTGTACCTTTGTCTGTGATTCTCCCTCCTTTGGGTTACCTCCAAAGGCAACATATCCTCCATCAATTTCTTCAAAATCAGTAAGATAGGACATGTTCCCTGTCATATGCCTTGAGCATCCATTGTCAATCACCTCCTTGGTACTGTAAATCCATTTGTGGATTGCCCTGCACATATGGTAAGAAAATCATCTCTTTAGGGATCCAAGCCATCGCTGACTTTGATCTGCCATGTGGCATCAAATATAATCAAATCTTATGGGAAGGAACTTAGTGAGAGAGAGTAGAAGGAAGGATGTATTCTAGAGAGAGAAAGTAAGAAACATGTAATTCATAAGTGAAATAAGAATACAAAACCAACCAACACCCTCTCCAAGCTATGTAGAGGGTATTTATACACTAGTTTGGCCGACCATGGGGCCTATTGATGGGCTTACCATGGGCCTTGGGCCATATTAGCTTAATATGTTTAATATATCTAACTACGGGCTTTGACTAGTAAATATTGGAAGTAACCGAGACTTTTCTTGATCCTAACATAAATGATTAAGTCAAAGCCGTATTCTAATCATTAAGGTTCGATGGAACTCTACGAGAAGTCCTGAGTTTACATGGGAACGTGAAGACCAATTTCAAAAGAAGTATCCACACCTCTTCACAAAGACCGCACCGTCGTCAAGTACCGCGCCTTAAGCCTTGAGGACAAGGCTCATTTAACAGGGGAAGACTATAACACCTGGTGTTTTCAGGTCATTTTACGACGTCATTCATTTCACTATTTATTTTTAGTCTCGTACGCGTTTGCTTTTAATTTTAATCGTTAAGTTAAATGGCGTAAGCTAAAAATTATCATTCAACGTAAACGGGCATCAAACAATTCAATGTTTACGTCAATCAAGTGTTAGATAATTATTTGAAAGATAATTATTAACTTTGTGTATTTTATTTTTATTGGTTACGTAAAGTGTTTACGTTTTGCGAAAAAATACATTTAGGCATTCACTTAACCACCAAAACTTATCTAGGCTTCAAAAAATAACCATTATTAGACCCAATACCAAAAGTTTTATAAAACTTCACCTATGTTATTCATCATAGCTGAATTTTACATACAAGAATCAAACTAGGACATACACTTTACAAGTATTTCCATCTACACTTAACTATACACATTTAAACTTCAAGTAATACAAGATTTTTACAACAAATATCTAAGACATCACTAGTCCCTCCCCCCTAATTTTTAGATAATATATTGTCTTAAGGGGACAATGAGCACACAACTAACTAGCTAAGTACCATGTATCAACCTTGGACTCATTAGTCTTGGTACATGACTAACTGTTTTGACTAAGACCTTCCTTATTTCCCTCCACATGTTTCACTAGTCTTGACCACTCTCTAATAGTAACTTAGACCAAGGTTGATATATAAATACATGCACAACTAGTAATATATCTCACATACTTATTTCCTTAGTAGAAAACTTCACTCGTCTCTTGTTTCTCCTTCCCCTAGCCCATGACATACATCTAACACACATACATAATCCATACAATTTTATTTACCAAGTATCCAAGTGATCTAACATCATATCTAAGGTGTATTGAAGGATTGGTTTAGTGTTTAAAAGGGTAAATCAAGAAAGGTGCAAGATTAGGGTTTCATTGGAAGTTAGGGTTTTATAGTCTTGGAAGCTTGGGTTTTGGTTCTAAACTAAGGTTTGGATCTTGTTTCTGTTCATCATACTTCATCCTAAGGTCATCTAAAAACCCTACACTCTTTACATTTGTAATTTTATGTATATATGATGTTTATATAGTAAATCACCATCTAGGAAATATATTAACATGTAAAATGGATTTTTATTTTTGATCATGGTATGGTATACATTTTAATATGTTATGTTGGTGTTAGAAGCATGTTGTAATGGAAGTATATACATTATATAAGTGTGGATTAATTTATAAAAGTATATATAAATTAATGGTTTAAAGGTTTACTTATTAAAGTTTGTAAATGAACAAATGAAGGGACTCGATATTCTTGGACAAATGATGGACTAAAAGACCTAAAGTATATAAGATTTGTGGTATAAGATATGGTAGAGGACTTGTAGTATTACATTTATGCCAAAATTTATAAAAATGAGTTTAAATACTTTTTATATAAAAAGTCCAAACTTTCTATTTAAAATACGAAAATAAAGTATTTATTTTATGTTTTTATAGAATACTACAAGTTACAACGATCGTAGGCATATAGAGAACTCGAAAATCCGAGCTATAACGATGAAGATACGCCAATTAAAAGTTTACGATAATAAAAGCTTTTATAAAAACAATTTTAAAAAAACTTATTATTTTCCACATCTGATAAAAATATATGATTATTTTTCACAAAAGTACATATTTTTAGGATTCCAAAACATTAAGAATCATAATTATTTGATCAATAACTAAGGAGTTATTAATTTTTCATGTTTACGATTATAAATATTTTTATAAAATAATTTTATAAAAACAAATTACTGTTCACATCAGAATTTTTTTGAAAAATATGTTAGTTATATATAACTTTTAATTACGAATACGTGCTCAAAAGAATCACTAAAATCGGAGTTAAAACGAATAAGATATGACTTTTACGAGATTACGCTAATTAAATTTATAAAAATAATTTTATAAAGTGCATGAACAGTAAAATCACTGTTCATCAGAGGGTTAAAAGTATTAAAATTTAATATTTTGATATATCTTTATAATACGAAAGCGTGAACATAAAGAATGTACAAAACGGACTTAAAACGAGAAAGTTACGATATTTTTACTAAGGTAATATTTATAAACATTTTAACTTTATAATTATTATTTCTCAATTACAATTAGATGGTGATGTAGCTATATAAAATTATATACGGTATTATGTTGATCCCACTTCAATGGATATTGAATTCCTTAGCTTGTGTAAGGTTTAATTATGCAAGATAAATCCTACATAACTTATGATAGAAACTTTGTTTGATAATACTAAAAATTATGCGGAATCTAATCTTTAATATAAGAAGAATTCTTCAATGAAACAGTAATTCTAACGAACACACATATTAACAAACAAAAGCTTCAATATATTAATATGAATACTCTAACTAATATTAGGGTTACAAAAACTTGAAGCAATGAACAACTCTATGAATGACTCATTTTTTATACATAGAACTCTACGCCCTATGTCCTCCTTTTATACACTAAGTCCTAGTTGATTTACAATATATTACAAAAACTTAGAATATTCTTAAAGATCTTTTCTATAAATAACAATCCTTATCAACTAAGTAATCTTGATCTTTAAGCAATCTTTACCTTTTCTGAGCAGTCTTTATCTTTTCAGCAGTTGTAACTTTGTACCAGCAGCACTAACTCTGAACACTAGCAGTAGTAACTTATACACCAGCAGCATTAACTATGTACAAGCAGTAGTAACTACTTAGAATATTTTCTTCAATCTTCACCAGCAGTACTAACTTTACTCTAGCAGTACTAACATATACTAGCAGTAGTAACTAGCAGTACTAATATACACTAGCAGTACTAAGTTACACTAGCAGTAGTAACTATGAACTAGCAGTACTAACTACTTAGCATATTTTTCATTAAGATTACTAGCAGCACTAACTTTTGCTTAGCAGTAGTAACACACACCTGAGCAGCAGTAACTCTAAGATCATCAAGAAGTCTTTTAATCCTAAAAATCCTCCTCTAAACTTGATATTTATCTTTAAAATCATCAAGTTTCTTCATTAATCACCAGGAGGATGCTTCCAAACACTTCATTGATTCTTGAGTTGCTTTGTGATAAGCTTAAGAAGCTGATAACACATTTCATTCCAATGATCAGCTTGCAGCTTCTTATTCAGCATATCTGTGATTGTAGCATGTGTTAGGGGATATCTCTTCTCTACCAACATAAAGACATGCAGACTTTGAAACCTCACAAAGTGTACTCCACAGGAAGCAAATAGCTTCCAAACCAATACTTTGTTTCCTTGTAAATTCCTCCACACTGCATCTTCTACGTAATGTTCAAACATTGTCTTTAGATCACCCTATAGCACTCTCTCATAGACCTCCTCTGGTCTTGTATACCTTTGCTTAGCTTTAACCAATTTCCACAGAGTTTCCAAATCTTCCTTGTCAAAGCTTCTAAGCATCTGAATAAAGGCTGAGTACCTCTTTGAACTTCCATCAGCTCTTATAATTTGATAGTAGTTGATCTTTCCTTCTTTAACAATCTTTTAGTCAACAATGCTTGGAGGTTTGGTAGCTAAAGGTATAGCATCAACTGCTACTTCCACTTCATCAGGAACAATTTTCATGAGTTCTTTCATCTTCTACCTTCTGCTTCTTTGCATTCTCTTATTCTAGCTAATCTACTGCTCTTTTTGAACTACTTTCTTCTCTTGTCTCATTGCCTTTTGTTCTTACTTTACTACCTTCTGCTCTCTTAGAACTTTCTTCCATTTCAGTGCATTCCACCAACTCTGTTCTAAAGTCAACAAAGGTGTTCACCCTCTTAAAAGTTTTGTCAAACAATTATTGAATATTTGCAAAGGACTTGCTCTTCAAGTCTTTGGGCTTCCATCCTGCCATATTCTTTAGGTAAGTACACATAATACTCCTTTGTTGAGATCTTGTAGGTGGTCTATTTCTCTTTTCTTCTGCTCTCTTAGCTGTAAAGTACTTTCTTCTTTTCTCCAAGAGTTGTTGAAACAGTGTAGCCTTCTCATCAACAGTCAACTCTTCTTCCTCCTTTGCTTGCAGTCTTTGAGCCTTTTCATAATCAGTCTTAATCATAGCCTGAATGTCATTTCATTCTTCAATCAAGGCTACATTGGCTTCATCTTTTTCCCTTGCAAGCCTCACTTCCTCATCAAATTCAGCTTGTAATCTTATAGCTTCTTGTTCATCAAAGCTGATTTGATCTTTCTTCTTCATCTGCAAAGGTTCTTCAACCATTATACCTTTACCCTTGTCCTTTGAAGGAATTGTTGTTGTTGTTGTTATTGATTCACTTAGCTCTTAAAGAAGAATTCCTTTAGTAGTTGCTGTTGTAGTAGTAGTAACCTTAGGTTTTACACTTTTTAATTCTGCCAGTGCTTAAGCCAAAGTTATTTCATCTACAGTTATTGTAGCAGCACTAACTATTGTAGCAATGCTAGCAGTATTAACTTTACCAACAGCACTAACTTCTTTAACAAGAACTTCTTTTTCAACAAACACCTCATCACCATGTAAATCATTTACATCAAACATTTCAGCATCATGAACATTCTCCAGGGTAATGTCTTCATCAGCATCAATATCATGAATTTTCCTCTCTTGTTTGTATGCATCCTCCTGATCACCCAAACTAGCTTCATCAGAGAAAAATACTCTTGCAGATCTACCAACCTTGTATAATCTTCTGAGCTTATGAGTTCTTTACACTCCTTTCTTCTCTAACTTCTTGACTCTCAGTTTCAAACTTGTAATCTCCTGATCTTAAGAAGTCTTTGTGTTCTCTAGGTGAAGCACTCTTTGTTGCAATTTGGTACAAAAATCCATCAATTCCTTAAGTTACATACTAGGCTCCTCATTGACAACCTCATATGCTACATTTGTAGGATCACTAGGCTGAGGTACCTCAGTGTCCTTTCTCTTTGACCTCCTAGATTTTTTTTTTCTTTGAGGTTGAGATGATGAAGGTTGAGTAATGATGGGTGTGTGATGGGGATCAGTTGGCATTGTTGAACCTTAACCCATTTCTTCTTGAGCTTGAACCACCACAGTTGGAAATAAGGATGTTTCCCTTTAAGAAAAGTCTTTTCCTTGCCTTCTTATGTTAGCAAAAATCTTCTTTGTGTGAGAGGGTGTAACATAAATCCTCTTGTGACTTGACATCCCCTCCAATTGATTATCCAAAAAGACTTGTATAACCCTTGGATACATCAAGAATTTACCAGTATTATCCAAGTTCTTCACCATGCTTTCAAAAATATACTTGGAAAAGTTGAACTTTTGGTTTGTGGCTAAACAGATAATTACAGAAGCCATAGTGCTACTAAATTCATTCCATGTAGTAGTCTTAGCACTTAGGCATTGCAAAATAGTATGAATAAGAAATTTCCATTTAGGGGAAAAGAATGCCTTATAGAAAGTTAGCTTCTGTGAAAATTTTTCATACCCCATTCTTGTAAGTTCTTTAAAAATGGTAGCATTAGGCAAGCAATCCGTACCTTCCTCATCATCTAATTGAAGGTCTCTTCTAACAGATGCTTCGGTAACAACTATCTTCTTCCCATCCACTAGGGCTTGTAACTGTTGTTCCCCATTAACCGTTTTCACCTTGACAGTAGCCCAAAATTGTTCAATACATAAAGTATATATAGTGGGATTAACGGTTAAAGCATACTTTATGGTGTGTGCATTCAAAAAATCAACAATTTGTTTAAACCCCTCACTTTCAGCGGGTTTAGTCAAAAACGCGACTAAATTGCGAGTATCAGCAATTTGTAGCGTCGTCATTGTGTTGAGTTTTGATAATGAATGATGAAATTGAGTTAGGGTTTGTGATTAGAGAGTATATGATTGAATGAAATCGATTAAATGAGTGAATGAAACCCTTAATCGAGGTATTTATTAAACTACCCTCAACAGCATTAATGTTCACCAATAGTTGTAAGTTATGCCTAGCAACATTAACTTTCAACAGCAGTAGTTAGTTTATGCCTAGCAGCATTAACTTTCAACAACAGTAGTAAGTTTATGCCTAGCAGCATTAACTTTCAACAACAGTAGTAAGTTTATGCCTAGCAGCATTAACTTTCAAAAGCAGTAGTAAGTTTATGCCAAGCAACATTAACTTTGAACAGCAGTAGTAAGTTTATGCCTAGTAGCATTAACTTTGAATCACCAGCATTAACTCCAATTACATTCTAATCAGCTTTTCCATCATTAAATTCATATTTTAGCTCACAAAAACTCTCTGTCTGTTTTTGATTTCTCTCAATTCTTTTTACTCACAATTCTCTCATTCTGTTTTTAAACAACTCTCTTTCTGTTTTTATTCTCACCACTTATCTCTATTCTTTTTCTCACCAAATCACTCTATCTGTTTTTATCTCACACGGCTCTCTTTTTGTTTTTCAACTCATAAATTCTCTCAATTCTTTTACTCACCAAATCACTCTGTCTGTTTTTATCACACATCTCTTTTTCTGTTTTTCAACTCATAAATTCTCTTAATTCTTTTACTCACCAAATCACTATGTCTGTTTTTATCACACATCTCTCTTTATGTTTTATTCTCACCAACTATCTCAATTCTTTTTACCTCACCATTCTCTTAATCAAGACTTTAAAGATTGAGCATTCTAATACTAGCAATCAAATATTGAAATCTACTTACATCAAATTCTTTTGTAAGTAAATCTGCAACATTCTTGTCAGTATGAATCTTGATCATTTGAATTAGCTTCTTTTGATTAGAATCTCTAATAAAGTGATGTCTAATCTCAATATGCTTTGTTTTTTAATGAAAAACAAGGTTCTTAACTATGCATATAGTACTCTCATTATCAATATAGATCTTTGTATGCATAAAGTTAAACCTATAATCAAGCAATTGATTTTGAATCCAAAGCACTTAGCCACAATAACTTGAAGCAGCTACATATTCAGTATCTGTTGTGGAATCAGCAACCACAGTCTGCTTCTTGCACTGCTATGAAATCAATCTACACCCAAGGAATTGACAACCTCATGTTGTGGACTTCCTATCTAAGCTTGCTCCAGCATAATCACTATCAGTGTATGCTACTAAATCAAAAAGTAAATCTTTTGGATACCAAAGGCCCAATTTTGGTTGACCTTTTAAGTACCTAAAAATTCTTTTCACAGCATGAAGATGTGACACTTTTGGGTTGACTTCGTATCTTGCACAGGCATAGACTGCAAACATAATATCAGGTCTTGAAGAAGTAAGATACATTAATGAACCAATCATTGATCTATATAAATGAACATCCACTTCTTCACCATCTTCATCCTTGAGCAAAGGCTTTTGAGTTTCCATAGGTGTGCTTGCTGTCTTGACATCAGTAAAACCAAATTTCTTCAAAATCTCAGTCACATACTTGTCTTGAATGATAAAAATCTCATCCTCTTTATGCTTTACTTACAGTCCTAAGAAGAATGTGAGTTCACCTATAGAACTCATTTGAAACTTCTTATGCATCATCTTCTCAAACTCAGTGCATAATGACTTCTTTGTAGAGCCAAAAATGATATCATCTACATACACTTGAACTAACAGAATATCACCTTTGTCCCTTCTGATAAACAAAGTCTTGTCTATCTTTCCTCTCTGAAACCCATTGTCCAACAAATAAGTTGACAAGGTTTCATACCAAGCTCTGGAGCTTGATGCAGTCCATAAAGTGCATTTTCTACTTTGTATACTCTGTCAGGGAAGTCTGGATCTTCAAATCCTGGTGGTTGACAAACATAGACTTCCTCTTCAATCTTACCATAAAGAAAAGCACTCTTGACATCCATCTGGTACACCACAAAGTCTTTAAATGAGGCATAGGCTAAGAATAGCCTAATTGCTTCAATTCTGGCAACAGGGGCAAAGACTTCATCATAGTCAATCCCTTCTTCTTGTGTGTACCCTTGAGCAACCAATCTTGCTTTATTCTTTATCACAATGCCTCTTTTATCCTTCTTGTTCCTATAAACCCATTTAGTCCCAATAGCCCTTTTTTTATTTGGTAAATCCACCAGACTCCAAACCTTTTATAATTTGAATTACAATAGCTCATCCTACATAGCTTCTATCCAACTTGGATCCTTCAAAACATGAATTACCTTTTTGGGTTCTTCTTATGATAAAAAGCAAGCAAACAAGCAGTTTTGAAAGTCTTTATGGTTTATTCTTTGCTGAACTGAACTAAACAAACCATGTTCTTCTAAATTCTTTGTCATTCTTCTTGTTTGAGGTGCTGAATGCAAGTCTCCAATAATTTGTTCAACTGGATGATCTTTGTGTATTCTTGTAGTTGCAATAGGACCGACATGCATAAATGCATCTAAATTGTTCATGTCAGCCTCTGCACCAACATCCATCATCATCTGAATAAATAATATCTTCCAATTCAGGCATATTTGGATCATTTGGAAGTTTAATGCTTGTTTTTAGATCAATGACATTAACTTCTATTCCAACAACATTAACAGTTGAACTAATAGCATTAACATTGTTAGTGCTATTTCCATCACTAGCAGTATTAATATTGTTAGTGCTGTTAATATTATCATCCTTATCTTGATTAATTCTTGGCTCCTCTGTACTTGGAACGTCATTATCTTTCCCTTCAGTTGGATTTCCACTTTCATTCCCTAGATCTTTAGCATCCTTCTTTTCCTCCTCCCCTGATGGTTTAAATCCAGCATCAGGAGAATCCTTTGAATTCTAAGAGAATAATGGATCTGCAGGCCACATTGGTAGTAAAATGTAATCTTTGCCAGGTACTGTCTCCATTCTAGTTTTACCTGCATCATTACATACTTTTGTACCTGCATTACTATTAGATTGATTCCCTGCAACAACTGGCTTATAGTTCATTGAATTTGTTAGTGCATCAATATCATCAAGCCAATTTGGTCCACTTCCTGCATATTAGGTGTATTCTCACTAAACTAAATATGCAGGTTCTCTTCAACTATCCTAGTTCTATGGTTAAATACTCTGAATGCTTTGCTATTGGTAGAGTATCCTACAAAGAACCCTTCATCAGCCTTTCCATCAAATTTACCTAGGTGATCTATGGTATTAAGGATTGTAACAGGACACCTAAATGGTCTCATAAAGCTTAAGGCAGGTTTTCTACCTAGAAAATTTTTATAAGGGGTCTTGTTTTAAGGCTTGATAACTAACACCTTATTTTAGACATAACAAGCAGTATTAACTGCTTCAGCCCAGAAAGTTGTTGGCAATTTTAAATCAGCTAGCATAGTCTTAGCAGCCTTTATTAGTGTCCTATTTTTCCTTTTTGTTACTTCATTTTGTTTTGGAGTCATAGCAACATTAAAGTCCCTTTTAATACCCTTTATTTCACAGAACTGATTCATGACCCTATTCTTGAATTCAGTCCCATTGTTACATCTAATCACTTTTACCTTAAGGTCTATTAGATTTTCTATGCCTGTTATAAATGTTTTAAGGATTTCAGAAGTTTCATCCTTAGTGGCTAAAAAGAAAACCCAACTGAATGCTCTAAATTCATCTATGACAACTAGGCAAGTACATCTTTTTCATTAAAACTTTTACAAATGTTAGGGCCAAACAAATCCATGTGGCAACATTTGTAATGGTTGGATGGCTTGAACTGGCTGTTTAGGTCTTCAAAGAAGTTTTGTGGTGCTTTCCCTTCTGACAAGCAACAAGGTTTGATTAATTTCAAAAAGAGTTCTTGAAGGTAAAACCTCTTACAAGGTTCCCCTTAAGTAGTTTTATTCATTGTTTTGGAAATTTACATGTCCAAGCTCCTATGCCAAAGATTAGATTCATCTGGTGTGGCCCTTTGTGTGTGAAAGAGGACAAGTTGAGACCTCTTGAGAACAACATTCTTTAAAGCAACACTATACATGTTATCCTTTCTAGGAACTATGTAAGCAAAATATGATTTTCATCAGATAACTTAAAGTCTGGTGAAAGAAACAACATATTCAGTTCATCAAGAAAAAGAAACTTTATTTCTTCTTGTCACACATTTGTGAGACACTAAAAGGTTAACCTTAGTTCCTGTAGTCAAAAACGCGCCTGTTAAAATCTAATTTACCTAGTTCTGTTTTACCTGTTCATAGTTAATTTTTCTCTTTTGGATATTAGACCTCACTAAGAGTGAGGCAACAAATCCTCCTTAAATTTCTTTATAATTGTGTGATTGGATTTGGTTTTACATATCATGTGCCATTGAGCATCCACTGTCAATCACTCCTTTATACTTCAAAATCTTGTTGTGGATTAGCCTGCACATAATGGTAAGAAAATTAGTTTCTTTTGGGGACCCAAGCCATTACTGACTTGGATCTGCCTTGTGCATCTATATAGTCAAATATTTTAAAGGACATTAATGCACCATTATTTTTGGAGACATGGTCTAAAACTTTGTGCTTTGGTCTCAAACCTAAAACATGCTGAGGCCTTTAAGACAGCATTTCCTTGTTTCCGTTTGTAATAGCACTAAGAACTGCTTTTGGCCTAGTAGTATTAACCCTTGTTCCCTTAATAGTATTAACCTTTTTAGTGAAATTACTGTTATTAGCTGCTGTTATTTTGTTAAAAGGCTTTCTAGCAGTTGAATATGCATTATTAATAACAATTTTCATGGGTCCTGCATTATTCACTGTTGTTCTTGATTGAACAATATTAACTGGTCTAACATCATTAACTGAAATTGGGCCAGACCTAGTTAAAACTGTTCTTGGAACCATGTTTCTTTTTGGACCGGGGTGAGTTAATTTAGAGAAATTCTGTTTTTTCACCTTTGAACATTGGTCCAAACTGGTTTTGCAAATCTTCCATTATTATACCAGTTATTGCAATCATTCTTCAAATGATCAAAACTACCACACACATGACAAGCTTTGTTGAACATCTCAAAATTACTCCCTAATTTTTAAGACATTTATTGGTTCTAATTTCTATTGTTTCCTCTAGGACTAGGTGTGTTTTGCCTATTTTTATCAACTGATGTTTTCCTAGGAGATTTTACTTGCTTAGTAGACTTAACAAAGTTTATCTTAGCAAAACTAGGTATATTAAACATCTTAACCGTTTTAACCTTAGGCAAATTTTCTTCATCACTATCAGATATCCAATCCTCAATAATTGGGGCTCCATTTTCTTTCCTAGCAGTCTTAGGTTCATTAGTCTCAACAGTAGGCTTTTCAACTACAGACTCATTAATAGACTCATTTACATCAACAAAATCATCTAGACTAGGATAAACTAAATCAGATTTTGGTGGCTTAAAATTCCTAGTATATGGAGGTGGGACAACATTATACCTCAATCCTATTTTACACTTATCCATTATCTGTCTGTCTAGAAGTTTACTTAAGTTTTTTGATGAATTTTCAAATTTTTGTACTGTAAGTTGAACCTCATCTTTTTCTTTTGTAGCCAACTCTAACTTCTTTTTAAGCTCCGTAATATCTAAATCTCTTAAATAGATTTCACATTTTAAGAGTTTTATATCTTCCTTATACACAAACTTAATTTTTATTAAAGACTAACAATCTAGCTTCTACAGATTCTAAACCAGTTTTATAAGAGACATCAATTATCCTAGCTATTCTTAAGTCTTTAACTAATTGTTAATTTAGATATTTTACACATTTTAAGCAAGATGAACAACAATTTGAGTCATTAGATACCTCAGAGTTTGTAGAAGAAGTTGAACTTGTTGAAGAATAAGCCATGAGAGAAAAATTGGTTGGACCTTCTTCTGCTTAGTCACTCCAGTCATAGCCAAATCCATCACATTGAAACACTAAGGCATTTGAAGTAGTTTCCTCAACTGGCATAGTCCTTCTGGCAGGCTTTCTATTCCTAATGTCTTGATTCCTGGGTGCCCTGCACTCTCTTGCAAAGTGTCCTCTCTTGTGGCAGTTGAAACACTCCACCTTGGACTTGTCAAACCTAATTCTTTCTTTGTTGTCCAAGTCTAGCTTCCTTCCAGTATTCTTCAGGAATCCTCTTGCCCTTATAGTCAGCATATCAACGTTCTACCTCAAATCCACTCTTCTAGATCATCAGGATTGATTTGTTGTAGATCTTCATTATCTAGCTATGGAATACTTGGTTGGCTAGCAAAGAAGGAATAAAGCACAACATCTCTCAAATTTTCAACAATTGTTGAGCTATCAGCAGCACCCTGAGTGCTAGCAGTATTAACACCTTAAGCAGTATTAACTGTTCTAGATGCACTGTTAGTGCTACTAAAGGACATAAAGACTACATTGTGTGAGTTTGTGGTTGAGCTAGATGTCCCATTGACCTCTGATTCATAATCCTTCAGGTTCTTGAAGAGGTCATCCAAACTCAATGTCTCAATCTTTGGTTTGTTCCTCTACACAATAGTATGCATAGTCCATTCTTGAGACAAACTTCTCAAGAACTTCTGATTGATGTCTTCTTGAGGAATAACTTCACCATGCATCTCTAATTGACTAATTAGCTTTTGAAGCCTTTCATAGGTTTGCTCAATCACTTTTATGTTGGATGCAGCAAAGTTTTCATATTGCTATTTCAGAAGATTTTTTTGAGTTTTCTTTGTAGCAGTATTACCTCTGATACCACTTGTTGATCCCAATAGAATAGATCTTGCTTGGCTTGTATAAGGCTAAGTTGTATTGAATAAATTCAAAACAACTATGATAGAAACTTTAATTGTGAATATAAAAGACTATACGGAATCTAGTCAATGATACTAAGAAGAATTTCAATGAAACAGTAATGAATAAGATTAATAACAAACAGTTTACCAAATTTTCAGCCTCAATATAATACGAACACTCTTAATAGTGTTAGGGTTATAAAACCTTGAAGCTATATCGATATCAAAACAAAACGATTTCTAAATATCTAACTCTATGCCCTAGGACCTCCTTTTATACACCAAGGAGTCCTAACTGGCTTACAATATTTTCCTAAGTTATCATAATCTTCTAAACAAATAACTTATACGTATCTTTTACAAAAATATCTCATACTTATCTCATAAGCAATCTTTATCTTCAATCAATCTTTATCCATTAGCAGTTGTAACTCTGTCAGCAGTTGTAACTTTATACCAGCAACATTAACTCTGAATACTAGCAGCAGTAACTTATACACCAGCAACATTAACTGTGTACAAGCAGTAGTAACTACTTAGAATATTTTCTTTATTCTCCACCAACGGTACTAACTTTACTCTAGCAGTACTAACATTACTCTAGCAATGCGAACATATACTAGCAGTACCAAGTTTATACTGGCAGTACTAACTACTTAGAGTATATTTCACAATCTTTGTGCTAGTAGTAGTAACATAAACCTTTCTTCTTAAGCAGCACTAACTTTGATAAGAGCAACAGTAATTCCAAACAGCCTTATGAAGCTTTTAATCCCAACACAAACCAATATATATCGTAGTATCTCTCTCTCTCTCTCTCTCTCTCTCTCTCTCTCTCTCTCTCTCTTTATCTCCATCTACTTGTTGTTCCTTTAGCCAAGTAGATCATTAAACTACTCGGTTCTTTAACGCTTGAAATTTTATAAAATTCAAAGAAGTCAAGAAGACTGTATTCACCCCCTCTATGGTTCTACAGTTTCCATCCTTACCAACTGTTGTTAATATTACCCAGTTGTTTTTTTTAAAAACAACCATCCAAGGAAATTATCCTTTTACATACCATTTTCCAACCCTCTTTCAAACCTTTAAAACACACATAGAATCTATCAAAATAAGTTTTTACATCTGGGTTTACTGTGACAGCTACTTTAACAGTACTACCCTCATTTGAGTCAACTAATACCTTTGCATAAGACCTAAGAAAACCATAATGATCTTTAATAGCAACATCACCTTCATTCAATGCAAAGGTCTTAGCATTCCTACACTGAGTACGACTAACTATACGTTTGTATTTCTTCATAACTAAATATACTATATCATCTATAGAGATTTGTGGATACACCCTGATTTTATCCCCAAGATTCCTTCCTATCTATTTGTAACTAAGAAGCCTACTATAATTGAAATTTCTCACACATGTATGCTCATCTACTAAAGATACTACCTAAAATGTAGACTCCCCTTTCAACATCTTACCATAACACCTCCAATTGCAAAGTGTTTTGTCTGCATTGTTTGATGGAAACTTCTTATAGGCACGTTGTCTTCCTTTACTTGGATCCTTGATTATTTCTTTCCTTTGACCATATTTAGCTACAACCTTATCTTTAGTACTTCTTACAAACCACAATGAGAACCTATTTTCTAAGGCATAATAGGTTAGGAATTCTTTATATTTATTAATGGTTGGGAACTTCTCACCAATTTGTTAACAAAAACCAAAAAATATTATAACTATATTAAATAGATACTTAGCATTCTTAGTTGTGACAATGTCATTGATGCGTCGTTTTGCATGCAATTTTTAAATTTATAATCACGACTTCTTATTTTACCAAAAACGCATACGAGCAAGTATACTCGTTCATTCATAGCAAAGGTGGGTAAGTCAAGTTCGTCTTAAGGGATTTGGTAATAAACATTAACAAGTAACAAAACAAGTAAAGTGTCACACCCCAAACGAGGCCTGGACGAAAACACGTGTCTGGGGGCGTAACGTCATAATATACATCATACAAGATACAAAGAATGACCTCTAAGTGTATGTTTAGAAATCCAACATCGTTGCATTAAATAAAAATAGTTAAAGTTTTACGCAGGTTCATAGATAATAAGCGAAAGCGAATAAAAGTTTTAGAAATTGACAACGATGTTAAAACAGGAAATAATAGTTCTCGAAAATCGGTCCAATACAAGGCGACATCACATAGCAATCAAAGACATCCATAGCTAAACACCTGAGAAAAACATGCTAAAATGTCAACATAAAGTTGGTGAATTCATAGGTTTGAATCTAATATAAGAATGGACCATAAATTTTGCAAAACGCATGTGACTATTATAACATATACAATATCACATAAAAAGGTATTTACATTGCACTAAGCTCATGACACCGAGGCTAAATGTAATGGAAGCATGCATAATGCTTAATAAACTTGCCATGACGGGTGCCAACATGGCGCTTTACTGTATCACTCAACATGGTATACGTTTGTTGCTCCTGTAAGAGCTACTTACACGGACGGGGATGATTAGTCCAAATAGATCTATTTACAACACTCGCGCTCACTTACCAATCCAACTAATCATAAGTAACTAACAGTTCATGATAACTCAGACATACAAGTTTCACTACTACTTAGGCAACATGTAAACAAGATTGGGAAAAACATAAAGCATTTGTGTCCAATGTTTAAAAGCAAACAATGTTTCTCATCCCAAATAGTAAAGCAAAGTAGTAAAAACATGGGTCTATGAACTCACCTTAAGCAAGTAGTGAGCAGTATATTCAACGAAGTGAATACCGATAACGAACAACTCTAACCGCGACCTTATTAATAGACGCGCTTTAAAAACGAGAAATAAATACGAAACATCGGATAATACGCTTGTAAGAAAAATAGATATCCATAAGTGCTTGCGCTTTAGTTTATATAGTAAAACGTGTCATTATGAAAGTATAAGGTTTATAGTTATGTTACGTCATTTTTACGAAAAGTTTCTATTTTTGGAAAGTTACTATTTTAGGAAAGTTCTAAGTTTCGGGATGTTAATATTGTCCCCTAATATTTGATGATTTCATGATCCTAAAATGCACTAGTTAAACCTAAACGCCTAACTTCCAAGTCCATCTCACTAATAAATATCAAAAGTTACTATTTTTAGAAGTTTCCCATTTTAGAAATCCCGACAATATATTTGTGACGTTTTTAAAGTTTCCACTTAATATACTAGTGTCTATATACGTTTCGCCAATGTTTTAAAAGCTCAAATATGTCCGAAAGTGTTCGAAAACCTCTTTTTAATTTCCAATCAGCAACTTAAATAAGTATTTTTCCAAAAAGTGTTCCAAAATTCATTTTGCCATTACTTGGCCGTTTTAAGTCCGCTTTTAGTGTTCGACATATAAAAATCTATCTATTCGAAACAAGCTCTCTAATAACTACCTTCTTGCCTAATGAAAACATTTTTAAGTCACCTAAAACCCCAAAACAAAATCGGATCAACAACCACATTTTTCACAAAGGCTCCAAAAAATCCATCCAAACTTCACAATAGTGCCTATACTAACCTAACCCCGTTCACTACTAAACCAGCCAACAAAACCACGATTGAATCTATTGTAGTTCCATCATCCTCTTTGTTGCAACCCACATGTTCACTCATCCTTTCCATAAGCAAAGTAATCATATCAAGAACATATGAAAACTTTATTATAGTATAAACCTACTAGTTTCTTTTTGAAAATAACACAAACACTAAGGATATATGTATAAGACTTGATCAAGAAAAGAGAGATATAAAAGAAAGATCAATAACATACTTACAAGAAGAAGAGATATCAAGATGAAAACATAAGATCTAACTATGAACACTTTAGATCTTAAACCTCAAAGTAAATCTTGCAAAACCCACTTGAATAAATCAAAACCCTAACTATAGATCTTGAACAAACCCTTGGAATCAAAGTTCCAACACTTGCAACCACCTCAGATATGAACAAGAATCAACCTAGAATACTTAGATCTTGAAGGAAATCAAGAAAAATAAACCCTAAGAGGGTGTTGGTTTTGTGCCGTAAGCAAGGAAGAAAGAAAGAAAGGAAAGAAATTTTTGGTGAGGCTTAGAAATGAGAAATGACCTAGAATGTGTTATAACATGGTATTTATAGGGACAAGGGTTTAGTGTTTGGAGATATTATGTGAACCATGGCTTGTGAAATTTGTCTTGGACTCCCCTTGGTGCCCTATGGTTCGAACAACTAAGACAAAAAAGGGGGTGGGTTTCAAGTCTTGCTTCCTAGCCAAAATAATTAAATGACATGCTTAGTAGAGTTGTGGTCCTCCATGGGTGAATGAATACAAAGAGTGTAAGAAGTCACAAGTGTATGCATAGGATAAGATTACAAAAATGTCACCATCTTGCATGTGATGTAGTTTAAATTCTAAATAAAGATGAAAGATGCTCTTGGAATTAATTAAGTGTGGGTGTATGCGTGTGTTTGGAGTAGAAGGGAGGGGTGAACGAATTTTTTGACTTATAAACACGAGATGTACGATAACTAAAGTTTACACGAAAAGATTACGGGTTTCCGGGTCTCCGTTTGATCAAAAACGCTAAAACCATACGACGTACGCGAAAAACATATAAATTGCAAACGAACGTGAACGTGACCTACGTAACACTTTAAAATAACAAAATAATGCATATAACATGTAGACTAATCCAAGTCCGAAGCCGGAATGCGTCCGATAATGATTTTCAATTTTACGCAGGACAACTTCCTAAAAAATTGTCAGATTCAAACATAACGTATAAAAGTCAAAATAATGATCAAAAAAGGGTAAAATATTGACCTGAAATTTACGGGGTGTGACATAAAGAGGTTGTCACGATCCTAATTACTTCAATAACCAAAAAAATTCATAAAACGATATTCAAAACAATACTTGTATAAAAATCAATATCCTTAACATAGAGTGTTTGCTCCATTTGGTTAAATGAAATTATATGGTTCACAAATCTCTTATTACGGGTTTCAATCCATAGTGTATTTCATGAAAATCCATATAAACATTAGTTTGCCGGTGAGCCCTTTCAACCTATGAACACCTTTAATTACTAATCCACTTTAATCCATTTGCTAGAAATCATTATATATCAAGTGTGTTCCTGTGATTCCTTTCGACCTATACTCGTGTTTAAATCATCACAAGTCTTTTTAACAAGTTAAGTTTGATAGATGTCAATTATCAAAAACCTTATTAGTTCTTGCATCAACTTTAGGGAATGAAAACTTAACGGGAAATCCTTTTGACCTGTAGATCCGGTTAGATTTCATCAACAAATTAGCAAGACATGTTTTTATTTAAACAAACTCACAAGATGACAAATGAAATCATTCATATAATTTTAACCAAACACTCATAGTTAATTCAACATCATTTCACACAAGTATATAAAACTACTCCATAATCATTTCAATTTTTAAACACAAATCAATAACAATATTCATAACATGTAGGTAAGAATTCATCTTTATAACCATAACAAAAGATATACCTAGTCTTTCGATTACAAAAGAAAACTTAGAACTTGGACCTGTAGCAATCCAGAACGCCTCCAATTAACCAATTCACTAACACCACACCGATTATAAGCAACCAACACTTATACTGCCATTCTTGCTTTTCTCGTGGAAATGGCAGAGGTATTTTAGTCTTTTGGGTAAGAAGATTAGGGTTCTTAACCTTTGTCAAGGGTTAAGAAGTGGTATATTAGGTTAAGACCCCTAATGGTTATTATATAGGCTTGGAGAACACTTTGGGAGCAAGAAAAATGAATTAGATGAGTTATGAGAGGGAAATGATCGGCCTCCCATGTTTACTTGTCATAAACATGCTCATAATTGCCAACAATGTAACTGAAATGCAATCTTGCCGGGCGATAATTATTTGTGCTGGCCATCTTCTCATCATCGAGTTGCCATGGTGGTTGCGCGGCCTTGCCGGGCGGCAACTCCACACTTCCTTCATAAATTTTGTATTTTTCTTGATTTCTCTTCCTTGTTGGTTCCTTTTTGGTTGGGTTGACTTGTATAAATTTTATTTCATTGAAAACACTTGTTCTTAAGCCCGAGAATGCTCTTCTAATCCAATGTTGAATCTTGTTCTTGGTGGGAATTCTTTATGATCACATATCTTCACGATTTTTCCTTTTTTTTCTTGTTCTTTTTCATCTTGGCTAGCTACGAACACATAAACTCAACTTTGTGCAATATTAGCGGTAAAAGTCCGTTAATTAACCAAATATCTCATATAAAATAATAGATAACGCACCTAAAAACATACTCGATTTGAGCTTTATCAAATTCCCCCACACTTGAGTTCTGCTCACTCTCGAACAGGTTTAGTATTAAAAATAAAATGGTTCCAAAAACACATCGATCATGGTTCACAAAAATACATTTAATTTCTCTAATACAAGAAAAGAACAATTATCGTTAAAAGTTTATATGTGAATGTTTGACAATACCCGTACGATCTTCAAGCTGGATAACACAACTAAGCACCTCGCGAATAAGATATTTTTTTAACTTCACTTAACACTCATATATTTATTTGGTGGAAGTAGTAAATCACTCATTGCTCAGTCATGATTTCGTGTCATACCATAAGCTTGTACAAGTATCAAAACAAATTCGATAGGGCGTGAGCACCAAGTGTACATATTAAAAGAAGCATTTATCTGGTTGTATCACTAAAAATCAATGATCAATGTAAACGGACACCAAACAAATTAAAGTTTACATCAAGCAATTGATTATTAAATTATTAGGAGAATAATATCTAACTTTTCATACTTTATTTTTGTTGTTTACGTAAAGCGCTTACGTTTCGCAATAAATTACTTTCGGTCGTACCCGGAAGCACCTTTACCCATCTACACTTAAACAAATACCCACATTTATACCCAATACTCAAAATTTAATTATTTTTCTCACTTATATCATCTTGGAACCGGACATAGGCTTTTATGCATGAAATAAATCATTTAATCCTTATTAATTCTTTCCTACAACTTGCAAATCTTACACAAAGTTGTACTTGGACCCAACTTCCTAAAGATTGTCCAATCTGGTGGTCCTATTGGACCCTATTGCCGAATCCTTGACCTAGGAGGTAAGGAGAGGTCTCTATAATTTGTCCTTTAACCACTGCAAGCTCATGGTTTCAATTAAGGTAGTTTCAAGTTATCTCTATCTATATAAATCAAGCCGTAAAAAAGAGTCCACCATAATCCTCTTACTCTTTCATACAAGCAAAATCCAAGCAAAAACCCTTTTCCCCCTCCTCTAAACCCACGGCATACATATAGATTTTAGGGTTTCATTTTTATTTTGCAACCAAATGTAAACTCCAAGCAATCAAGTTTTATCCTAAGGTTACCCCCTAAGACTACTCAAGGGGTTTGGGAAGCTTGGATCGGGTTAACAAGGATTAACAAGAAAACTATTTAAGGTTTTCAGATTAGGGATTTGATTTTGAGGCTTTATTGGGGTTTACATCTTGTGTTCGTCAACCTACTTTGACTCCTATAAGGTCTATTTAAAGTTTACATTACTCATTCATTTATTTTTCTATTTGTATACATATTTGTTGGCATTAGTTAATACACCACCTAGTTGTTTATTTTTAAGTCATTTAAAGAATTGATGATTTATATGGACAAATGAAATGACATTAAAAGGACTAATACATGTGAATATCACGTTACAACACTGGGTAAAATAATGTGCAGTGTTCTAAAATAAAAATGATTGTAAACTAACTTGTAAATTGAAAACCCTAATTTTAGTAAATAGCTACTGTTGGAAATTCGAATCATAAACCCTAAGTTTTATATTTAATAAAAATAGTGCTCTTTATAAGGATCGTGAGCATGTAAAGAACTCGAAAAACGGAATTATAACGAAACAATTACGAACTTACAAGTTATATAATAATTAACTTTATAAAATAGTTTTGTAAGCTGTGATGAACAGTAAAAGTTACTGTTCATCAGGGGTATAATTTGTATAAATATAATATTTTGATAAATTTCCCCTATTACAAAACCAAGACATAAAGAACTCGAAAAACGGGATTATAACGAACAAGTTACGTAGATTTACAAGTTATAATAATAAAATATAATATAATAAAAAACATTTTTATAAACTGATATGAATAGTAAATACTACTGTTCATCAGTGGTTTAAATTTTATAAATATAATATTTTGATAAATTATCTTAATACTAATCCAAGGACATAAGGATCTCGAGAAACGGAACTATAACGAGCGAGTTATGATTTAAACAAGTTACATATATTTAATTTTATAAAACTAATTTTTATAAACGGGATGAACAGTAAAAGTTACTGTTCATCAGAGGGCTTTTTAATTTATAAACATAACGTTTTGATAAATTACTTTAATACGGAGACGTGGACATAAGAAACGTACGAAACGGAGTCGAAACGATAAAGATATGAAGTTTTAAAACTCGCGCGCATTACTTTTATTTTTATATAATCTTTTATAAAACAATTAATTTAATAATGACATATCATTATTAAATCATACATTTTTACAAACGATGCACTAGTAAACGAAAATAATATTTTCTTACGGACACAAGTACACACTTTCATTTAACAAAGTACGAGTTAATTTTTGCTTTAACTTATAAAAGAAGTAATAACAACTATAGGTGTGGTAGTAGCTATCGACATGCGATGTTTTATTTACATGAAATACATATAACTCATTTCGCCTATAATTATTAGGTTGCTTTCATATTGCCGAGCCGATTCAACTTACTTGAATTAGATAATCAATCATTGACTACGGTGAGTTTCATATCCCCGCTTTTATACAACTATATAGTTTTACACCTTTGGGTGAGAACTTCAATGTCTTACATATGGACCGCAAGTATCTTTTAAAACATATTAAGAGTTGGCTAATAGCTAAACCCACTATTTCCCACCCTCATGATCTGTCATTTTTGCTATTAGCGAGCGCAGAATGTTATGATAAGAACTATATGGTTTGCATCCCCGTTTCGGGTTGAGGTACCTCACAGTTTCGGAGGTACTGAAACAACGAACGGAATACATGTCGGAACAATAGGATGTTCGGGTTGAACATCAACAATGGGTACATTAGTGCAATAAAATGCATACATAGTATGGTCCAGAGCTTCGATGTCACTGAACTTAGTGCACCGTAATTAACTTTTTTAAATATTGTATGTGTTACATTCTTACTTTGGAAATCTTTGGTCCAACTTTATACATTTACTAAACCTGTGAATTCACCAACTTTATTTTGACGTTTAAAGCAAGCTATTTCTCCATGGGGGGGGGGGGGGGGGGGGGGGGGGGGGGGGGGGGGGGGGGGGGGGGGGGGGGGGGAGGTCGATAAGGTACGAGAAACAAGGATACATTGGAGGTCCTCATTTGGAGTCATTACAATAAAGGAATTGGATGCATTACATTTTTGGAAATATGTTAATGTCTTAAAATCTTTTACTTTTCCCGATTAACTATTTAATCTTCGTCTATTTAACAAACCAAGTCTATTTTATCCAATGTATCATTTTTAACGACTCCATAATAGAGGTCCATCTCATAGCTTGTGCAATTGACCTATGAAGTAACACTCGCCAACCCATATTCCGCTGCGACCCATTTTGGGGGTGATTTACAATTGCATCAAGACCTAGGTTATAGGAGAACCAGGTCAAAAAATTTTTACGTTGGACTATAACCATTTTCAAACAGTAGCATCATACAAAAGTTTTTCACGGACACATAAACTATTGATTGCATTTGTAATTATACTAAATGCTTACGAAATTTATAACGTACATACCTTATCAGTATAAATACCTACCCTAGTCCTTGCGTTATATTTTACACTTGTTTATATAAGAAGTTATTATATAAATAATAGAGCATCTCTTAGGACAAAAGCATACGATAAAACTCGTATTGTCCTAAACACTAATCTATCTTATATGATATATACCAACATTCATTCATAACATAATTCATGTATACCACCAACTCATTCATACCATTCGTCCATTCAACCATGATGCTTCCATTTCGCAATGTCCCGCATTTTTCATCACTGCCCGGTGTGCATACTCATTCACCATGCATCAATCGTACATCGTATAGTAATTCTTTTTATAGTGCACGCATCTGCATGGTTTCATATAAAGACGACTTATATAAACTTTTGCTTGTGCAGGTTATGGATGCACCCACTATTCCCGTCTCTGCTGAGGAGAATCTTGGGGACCCGATCGATATCCGGGTAGATATCATTCACCCAGAGCCTGTCGCACATTTGCTTTTCCTTCAGGCGGCCATTGTGAGACACAATCCCAACACGGGAGGCTATAACTAGGCATAGCAAGAGCAATTTATTAAGATGCCCATACAGAGTAGTCTTGACGGCTCTAAGATTTAGAGCAGACATTGCTGAGGCAGAAAATGCTTCATTACGTGCTAGGATTAAGACTACAGAGGCAATCAGGAAGATTACTCGTAACCGTGAGAGACAGGCTCGTGTTAAGATTGAGCAGCAGTTGGCTGCGGTTCAAGAGTCCCAGCGTCAGGACCAAGAGGACTTTAGGAAACTCAAGGAGCTCGTAACCAGTCAGTTCGGACGACACTCATAGATATCTTGCTTCATGATTATGTACTAGCTTGTATTGGAGATTTTTTTTAGTATTAAGAAAACATGTAGTCTTTTGGTGGGATGAAACAATGAACCCAATTATCTATCAAATTATGGTATTATGAAAACTTCATCAATTTTATTTCAACCCTCTATTATCCATGCAAACCGCTCACTAAAACATTATGATTTTATGAAACGTATCTCTATCACGCAATAAACTATTTCGTTATCTCTCATAAACTATTTCCATGGTCAATTTTCAAAACTATCATGTTATCCATTCATAAACAATTTGTTTACCTCAACAAAACTCTTACAATTACATTATGAACTGTCACGTATTCCTTGGAACTATCCTGTCATCTCATAACAATTTTAGTGTCTGTCATCATAAACAAATCCGATGCAGTTAACAAACTACCTGGTTTATCGATTATAAACAATCATTTATAAACTAATTACCCTATCAATGGCAAACTGTTTTACATCGTTCTATAAACTAAAGTCCATAAACTATTCCACATCGACTTGTAAACCAATTCCACTATTGTAATAATCTGTCTTACTATCATAAAAAATCAGTTCACTATCGTGTATAAATACGTCATTTTATAAATTGTTTTTACTAATCACTTTAAAACATATTTAACTGTTTTAATAGACAAATTTACTATCATCTAATAAGATACCACCCTTATTAACTATGTTCTTACCATCACATAAACCATTTTACTGTTACCTAATAACCTATTTGGGCATTACAAAAAAAAAATTGTTTTACCATCACCTTATAAAACTTTTGCCAACATTTATAAATTATTTCACTTGTGTTTTATAAACAAATTTACCATCACTTGTAAACCACTCAACTAATACTTTGTAAACTAAAGGCTTAGTCCATCATTACCTATATAAACAAGGTAACTATCATTAATTTTTGATATCCCCTCCACCATCATCTTATGAAGTACCTTCTGATATCAATATATCTATTTTCCAACAATCTAAAAAGATACGTTACTAACATTTTATGAATTACCTTGTCCTTACCTTATGAAACCATTTTTCACCACATAAATTACTTTATTGTCATCCCATAAGTCATTTAGCTATCGTCTTATAAACCATCATACGATTTCTCGCAAACCATTTTATTGTCATCCTATCAACAACCTTGCATCCACCTTGTGAATCATTTTGTCATCTTATAAAACTCTTTGATACTTCTTTTAACACAATTTTGACGAAAATGAGCATCGCATCGTTAGCCCTCAAATATACATAGCCCGATCACCTATGTATAATTCAGGAAGGACTATGCCATGCTGAGAGTAGTCACCATGTAACATTTGTCAATAAATCCTTTTTTTTTCTTACATCTTTGAAAAAAAAAAAAAAGTTTTGTGTGCGTATTCGTAAAACGCGTTTACTTTGGGAAACCAAATTAGTAACCATAGCAACTAAGCAGACCTTTACTCCACCTTACTATAAAGTTGACATCATCTTATACCAAATCCTAAGCCGAAAAGCCGAGACACATCACTAGTCGACCTAGGACACATCTCTACGCAATTAGAGAACTTTCTAAATCATCCATTCAACATCGACTTGATGCCCGTAGAGATGGGTAGTTTTGACGTCAATATCGGTATGATTGTGGTTTAGCTAAATTCATGCCGTAATCGAATGTGATGAGAAAACTTGTTCGTAGTCCCTTTGGAACAAGATTTTAATTTTCATGGTGACAGAAGCGACAACGGTCACGAGTCATGATTAAACATCATCTCATGCACCAAAACACAAAAGTAATTGCTGGAGGGATGTCCTATCTTTCTGGCACAGGTTACTATGAAAAAGACGGAAGACAAGTCGAAGGAGAAGCAACTGAAGAAGACCAATAGTTCAAGACTTTTTCCTGAGTATTTCCCAAGGACTTGCCGGGTATTCCACCAACCCACCAAGTGGAATTTCAGATCGATTTGATACCTGGTACTGCACCGGTAGCACGAGCACCTTATCGACTGGCTCCATCCGAGATGAAGGGATTGTCGGACCAATTAAAAGAACTTTCCGACAAAGGCTTTATAAGACCCAGTTCTTACCTGGTGAGCTCCTGTCTTAGTTTTGCAAGAATAAGGACGGATCCTCCCTGATGTGCATAGATTACCGGGAAATTTTGAATAAGCTGACGAAAGAACGTTATCCGCTTCCCCGAGTGAGATTTGTCTCGACAACTACAAGGTTCGAGTATACTACTCAAAAAATCACCTGAGGTCGGGTTAACACCCAACTAAGGTTCGTGAAGAAGATATTCCAAAGACCGCATTCAGAACTCGATATGGACAATAATGAAGTTTCAAGTTATGCCATTTGGTTTGACTAATGCACTGTTTTTTATGGAGTCTCATGACCGGGGGGGGGGGGGTGGGGGGGGGGGGGGGGGGGGGGGGGGGGGGGGGGGGGGGGGGGGGGGGGGGGGGGGGGGGGGGGGTGGGTGGGGGGGGGGGGGGGGAGGGGGGGGGGTTCTAACCATACCTGGATAAATTTGTAATTGTCTTATTGACGATATTCTATATACTCTATAGAACAAGCAAGAGCATGCCAGACACCTCAAGTTAATCTTGAGTGCTTAAGAAGGAACAGTTGTATGCCAAATTCTCTAAGTGTGAATCCTGGATCCCTAAAGTACAATTCTTTGGTCATGTGATCGACAGTCAGGGTATTCATGTGGATCCTGCCAAAATTGAATCCGTCAAAGATTGGGCATCTCCCTAATCTGCAACGGAGATTCGTCAAGTTTTTTGGGCCTAGCAGGCTACTAACGAAGATCATTGAAGTATCTCATAGATTGCACAAGCCAATGACTAAGCTGACTCAAAAGAAGATCAAGTTTGAATGGAGTGACAAGGCAGAAGCAGCTTTTCAGTTGATAAAGCAAAAATTATGTAGTGCACCAATTCTAGCGTTACCCGAAGGAAGTGAAGACTTTATCGCTTACTGTGATGCTTCAATCAAAGGGTTGGGCGCGGTGCTGATGCAAAGAGAAAAAGTGAATAGCTTATAGGCATCACGACAACTAACTTGAAAATTAAATAAAAAAAAAATCATGAGAAAAATTACACCACTCATGATTTGGAGTTAGGCGCAGTAGTATTCGCTCTAAAGATCTGGAGGCATTATCTGTACGGGACAAGGTGTACAGTGTTTACTGACCACAAAAGTTTACAACACATCCTCGATCAGAAGGAATTAAACATGAGACAACGCCGTTGGTTGGAATTGCTTAGTGATTATGATTGCGAAATCCGCTATCACCTAGGAAAAGCAAATGTAGTGGCTGATGCATTAAGCATAAAGTAACCGAATAAAACCCATTACGGGTTTGGGCCTTAGTATGACTACGTTTTGGACCTTCCAAACAACAGAAATTGGAGGCTCAGCTAATGAGGCAAGAAAACCCCATAAAACCTCAGTCCAAGACGTAGGTGGTATGTTATTGAGAATTGAAGGACCCAGAGAAGCCATGAAGGAGAAATTGGAACCACGTGCGGGGACTGTTGGACAGATGTGTGTCTAAACAACAGAAGTTGGTTACCTCGTT
Organism: Tanacetum coccineum; assembly: GCA_026074375.1. Classification (NCBI taxonomy): domain Eukaryota; kingdom Viridiplantae; phylum Streptophyta; class Magnoliopsida; order Asterales; family Asteraceae; genus Tanacetum; species Tanacetum coccineum. The sequence continues at coordinate 55,889 of BQNB010004825.1, forward strand.
ACGGTGACCTAAGGACGCTGATTATGCATGAGCCTCACAAGTTGAAATATTCTATTCACCCGGGTTCCGATAAGATATACCAGGACATGAAGCAACTATACTGTGGCCTAACATGAAAACAGCTGACACTTTGCCACCTATGTTAGCAAGTGTTTGACGGGTTTAAGAGTCAAAACCAAACACATTTAGCCATCCGACTAAGAGTCAAAGCTGAACACCAAAAACCATCTGGCTTACTGGTACAACCAGCGATTCCTCAATGGAAATGGGAAAATATCACTATGGACTTTGTCACCAAACTCCCAAGAACACAAAGTGGAAACGACACCATAAGGGTAATTAGACTGACACACTAAGTCTGGCACACTTTTACCGATGGATGGGAAACTGACCTATGAACAAACCTAGCAAAGACTGTACTTGAAAGAAGTTGTCACATAGGCATGGGAACCAGTCTCGACCATTTGCGATCGTTACCCCCTGTTTTACGTAAATTTCTGGATTCATATCAGAAAAGCTATGGGTACCCGTTGGATATTGAGTTCAGGCAAATCATCCGAACTGATGGACAAAGCGACAGAACCAAACAAACTCTTGATGATATGTTACGCCTGAGTGAATAGACTTTGGGAATGGTGGGAAGACACTTACCGCTGATAGAGATTCTCAAAACAACCAACAGCTACATGCTAGTATTAAAGTGCTGCCCATTCGATGCACTTATTGCCGAAAGTGTCGGGACACCTTGTGTTGGGCTGAGGTCGGAGATGCTCGGCCTCACGTCCAGAAACTTGTTCAAAGAAACAACCGAGAAGAAATGTCCAAATTAAGCAAGAAGAATGCAAGCGCTCGTGGATCTGCCAAAAGAGTTACGCTGAAGTGAGGCGTAAAGCCTTATGGAGTTCAGGTTGGTGATTGGGTTATGTTAAGGGTATCACCTTTGAAAGGTGTCATACGTTTTGGTAAACGGGGAAAGTTGAACCCGAGGTACATCGGACCTTTCAAATGTGTTAGCCAAGAGAGGGAACCGTTTGCATATAGACACGGAATTACCTCAACATTAAGCAGGTACATAAGCACGTTTCATGTATCCAATATAAAGAAGTGTTTATCTGACGAGCCATTGGCAGTTCCGTTAGATTAAATACACATTGATGATAAACTCCACTTTGTTGAAGAACAGTGGAAATCTTGAGCATATGATCAGAAAGCTAAGGCGAAGTCGTATTCCATCATCAAAGTTCGATGGAACTCCAAGAGAGGTCCAGAGTTCACGTGGGAACGCGAAGATCAGTTCCGAGATTAAGTATTCCAGCACTCTTCACAAAAAAAAACCGCACCTCGAAGATGTTGCATCTTGAGGCCTTGGACACAGGGCTCTCCTAACGGGTGGAGATGTAACATTTCACATTTTCAGGCTCTTATTTTCAACCTTTAAAAAATCCATATTTAATATTAAGTTTACCCGAGCGTTCACTTTAATTGTTATCTTATAGTTACATCGCGTAAACTAAAAATCGAATGATCAATGTAACGGACACCAAACAAATTAAAGGTTAATCAAGCAAGTAGTTATATGATTAATAGGAGTATAACTATAAACTTTTCATAATTTATTTTTGCTGGTTACGTAAAGCGCTTACTTTCGTAATAATTTACTTTCGGTCAGTACCCGGAAGCACCTTTACCCATCTACAAACTTAACAAATACCCCACATTTATACCCAAAACTCAAAATTAATTAATTTTCTCACTTCTATCATCTTGAACCGGAGCATAGCTTTTAATGCAGAATAAATCATTTAATCCTTATTAATTCTTTCCTACAACTTGCAAATCTTACACAAAGTTGTACTTGGACCCAACTTCCTAAAGATTGTCCAATCCTTGGTGTCCTTGGTGTCCTTTGCCGAATCCCTTGCCTAGGGAGGAGGAGAGGTCTCTTACAAGTTTGTCCTTTAACCACTTCTAGCTCATGGTTTCAATTTAAGGTAGTTTCATGGTTTTCTCTATACTATATAAAGCAAGCCCTAGTCCACCATTACACTCTTACTTTCATACAAGCAAAATCCAAGCAAAAACCCTTTTCCCCCTCCTCTAAACCCACGGCATACATATAGATTTTAGGGTTTCATTTTAATTTTGCAACCAAGGTATTCCAAGCATTCAAGTGTTCAATCTAAGGTTACCTAAGACTACTCAAGGTGTTGGGAAGCTTGGATTCGGGTTTAACAAGAAAACATATTTAGGGTATTTCTTGATTAAGGTTTTGATTTGAAGGCTTGATTGGGTTTACATCTGTGTTCCGTCATCCTACTATTGACTCCTATAGAAGGTCTATTATATAAAGTTTTCATTACTTCCAAGTCATTTATTTTCTATTGTATACATATTTGTTGGCATTTATTCATCACCACCGTAGTTATATTTTTAAGTCATTTAAGTATTTGATGATTTTATATGGACAAAGACATGGCCATTTAAAGGACTAAAAACATTGAATATACGGTAGCAACACTTGGTAAAAATAATGTAGCAAGGTCTTAAATAAAATGATTGTAAACTAACTTGTAAATAGAAAACCCTAATTTTATTAAAAATACGCTTACTGTTGGAAATTCGAATCATAAAACCGCTAACTTTAAATTTTTAAAATAGTGCTCTTTATAAAGGAACGTGAGCATGAAAGAACTCCGAAAAACGGAATTATAACGAACATGTTACGACGTTTACAAGTTATATAATAATTAACCTTTATAAATATAGTTTTTGTAAGCTGTGATGAAACATTAAAAGTTACTGTTCATCAGGGTATAATTTGTTATAAATATAATAATTTTGATAAATTTCCTTATACAAAACCACGGACAGAAAGAACTTCGAAAAACGGAATGATAACGAACAGTTACGTAAATTTCAAGTTATATATAAAATATATAATCTATAAAAACATTTTTATAAACTGAGATGAATAGTAAATGCTACTGTTCATCAGTGGGTTAAATTTTATAAAAATAATATTTTGATAAATTATCTTAATACTAATCCAAGGACATAAGGATCTCGAGAAACGGAACTATAACGAGCGAGTTATGATTTAAACAAGTTACATATAATTATTTTTATAAAATAATTTTTATAAACTGTGATGAACAGTAAAAGTTACTGTTCATCAGAGGGTTTTAATTTTATAAATATGACGTTTTGATAAATTACTTTAATACGGAGACGTGGACATAAGAAACGTATGAAACGGAGTCGAAACGATAAAGATATGAAGTTTTAAAACTCGCGCGCATTACTTTTATTTTTATATAATCTTTTATAAAACAATTAATTTAATAATGAAATATCATTATTAAATCATACATTTTTACAAATAATACATTAGTAAACGAGAATAACATTTTCTTACGGATACAAGTACGCACACTTTCATTTAACAAAGTACGAGTTAATTTTTGCTTTAACTTTTAAAGAAGTAATAAAAACTATTAGGTGGTGGTGTAGCTATGCGACATGCGATGTTTTATTTACATGAAATACATTATACTCATTCGGCCTATAATTAATTAGGTTGCATTCAAATTGCCGAGGCGATTCACTTACTTGATTTAGATAATCAATCATTCACTTACGGTGAGTTCATAGAACCCGTGCGCGCCTTTTTTTTATACAACTATATGTATTTACAACATTTGTGGTGAGAAACATCAATTGTTTTACATTTTGGACACAAGTATCTGATAAACATATTACGATTTGGCCTAGAGAGCATAAACCCACTATTGCCCACACTCATGAACTGTCAATTGCTAGTTAGCGAGCGCGAATGTTATGAATAGATCTATTTGGGAATGACCATCCCATTCGTGTGAGTAACGCACATCAGTTTCGGAGGTACTGAAACAACGAACTAATACATGTCGGAACAAATTCGGTGTTGCGGTTGAACATCTACATGGTCACATTTAGTGCATTAAAATTGCATACATATATTGTCGAGCTACATTGTCATGAACTTAGTGCACACGGTAATTACTTTTAAGATATTGTATGTGTTACATGTCTTACATCGGAAATCTTGTGGTCCTATTTTATACAATTACTAAACCTGTGAATTCACCAACTTTATGTTGACGTTTTAAAGCATGTTTTTCTCAGGTCAATAAGGTACGAGAAACAAGGATACATTGGTGGTCATCATTTTGGAGTCATTACTATAAAAAAAAGTTTGGATGCATTACATTTTGGGGGATATTTGTTATGTCTTAAAATCTTTACTTTTCACGGATGAACTATTTAAGCTTCGGCTATTGTAACAAACAAGTCCATTTTATCCAATGTATCAATTTTAACGACTCATATAGAGGTCGTTCTCATATCTTGTGCTATGACCGTATGAAGATAACACTCGCCAACCCATATCCCGTGGCTACCCTTTTTGGGGTGTTACAATTGCTCAGTCATGATTTCGAGCAATACCATAAGCTATACAAGTATCAAAACAAACTCCATGGTGCAAGATCACCAAGTGTACATATCAAAAGAAGCATTTATTGGTTGTATCTTTTACGCTTCGGGTTTTTTTGGGCATGGATAAGGCATGGGAATGTTTGTAGTAAGGTGTATAACTAAATAACTTAAGTCAAAAGTCTACTAACTAAGCGTTGCTAGCTACCACATTCCACTATCCATATGAATTTTGAACTTTTTTTTTCATATCCTATCTTAGCACATCGACTAGTCAATACCAATTTTCTTCTTCTTCCTTCATCTTCATAATTTTTAGCACATTGGCTTTATTTATTCATTTTTTTAAATACAACATTCGACCAACCTTCGGTCGACAATCATCATATACTGTTAACAAACAAAATGTCATAAGACATGGAGTTAGCAACTTTCTTAAAATTCATAAGGATTTCCCACATAACAACCATCAATCCAAGTAGCTAACAACCAACGAATAGACTTTTACTATGGTAAGGCTAGGCTAAATGGTGTATATTTTTTTCTTTGGTGGATTTATCAAATAAGAACATGATGGCTCAGTCATGTGTTTCTAAGGTATCTAGTGCTAAAAATGAGCACTAACAAATAGGTTCCAAGTAAGTAGTTAACTAACCAAGGTTGCTTGCTAAAAAACATTAAAACATAAACGAAAAGGCCATTTGGTTTAATCATAATTTGCTTCTCTATCACGTACATACACTTATTATCACACAAGTGTGATCTCACTATAAAAATGTAATGCATAACAAGCACAAGTTCTAGAATCGAGTGGAAGGCTTGTGTTAGTGAGCAGCAGTTGGCTGCGGTTCAAGAATCTCAGCGTCAGGACCGAGAGGACTTTAGGAAACTCAAGGAGCTCGTAACCAGCCAGTTCGGGCGGCACTCTTAGATATCTTGCTTCATGATTTATGTACTAGTTTGTATTGGAGATTTTTATTATTAAGAAAACATGTAGTCTTTTGTGGAAAGAAACATGAACCCAGTTCTTTCAAATTATGGTATTATGAAAACTTCAGTCAATTTTATGCCAACTCTATATTTTCTCATGCAAACCCTTACTAAAACATCTTGATTTTTTTGAAAACACGTTCATATACACGCTAAATATTTAGCATCCCACGCATAAACTATTTCCTGGTTACATTTTCAAAACTTTTGTTATCCATTCGTAATCATTTTGTTACTCATCATAAAATCCCTTACAATTATTTAGAACTTTCACGTGACTCTTGGAAACTATTTTTCATCTACATAAACGTTTAGTGTCGTTCTCATAAACAAAGCCGATGCCATTTTAACAAACTACATGGTTATCGGATTAATAAAACCTATCATTTTATAAATCTATTTTCCTATCATTGGGAAATCAAAAAAAATGTTTTACCATCGTTCGATAAAAACTTAAGTTCTATAAAACTATTTACAGTTCGCCTTGTAACATTTCCACTATTGTAATTATCTGTCATAATATCATATATAAATTCAGTTCAATATCGGGTTATAAATACGCATTTTATAAATTGTTTTACTATCGCTTTAAAAACTATTTTTACTGTTGTAATAGAATACTTTACTATCATACCACCGTATAACTAATGTTTTTACCATACATAAACCCATTTTACTGTTACCTAATAACCTAATTTGTGTATTACAAAAAAATATGTTTTACAATCACCTTATAAAGCTTTTGCAAAACCATTTACTTAGATTTCACTTGTGTTTTATAAACAAATTTACATCACTTGTAAAACCACTAACTACTACTTGTAACTAAAACTAGTTAGTATTTCTTATAAACAAGGTTACTATTATTTTTTTTATTTCCCTCACCATCTTCTTATGAAGTACCTTCTGATATCATTATACTATTTTGCTAACATCTCAAATGTCCGATACTATCACGTTATGAATTACCTTGTCCTTACCTTACGAAACCATTTTCATCACATAAAATATTTTATTATCAACTCATGAGTCATTTAGCTATCGTCTTGAAAAACCACCATACGATTTCTCGCAAACCATTTTATTGTCATCCTATCAACAACCTTGCATCCACCTTGTGAATTATTTTGGCATCTTATAAAACTCTTTGATACTTATTTAATGCAATCAACATATTTTAGACGAAAAATAAGCATCGCATCGTTAGCATCAAATTATACATATACATGAATCACCTATGTATAATTTCAGGAAGGACCATGCATGCTAAGGAATAGTTCACATTAAACTTTTGTCAGCAAAACTAATTTCCTATTTATAACAAAGTTTTGTGTGCGTATCGTTAGAAGCGCGTTTATTTTGGAAAAGTAATTAGTAACCATTAAATCTAAGAGACCTTATACTCCATTTACTATAAAGTCGGACATCTCTTTACCAATTCCTAAGCCGATAAGCCCGGAGGCACCATCGCTAAGTAGGATAGGACAATTCGCTATCAAATTCGTCGCCATTAGGAGAACTTTCTAAAATCATCCATTAACATCGATTGATGCTCCGTAGAGATGGGTAGTTTTGACGTCATTTCGTTTTGGAGGTTAGCTAAAATATATGCCGTTAATAGTTTATGATGAGACACTTGTTGTAGTTTTTTTTTTCCCTTTGGAGACATAAATGACTCTTAATTTTTCAGGTGACGGAAGCAACAATTGGTCAGAGTCCGATTGAAATCATCTCGTGTACCAAAACCACAAAGGTATTTGCTGGAGGGATGTCCTATCTTTCTAGCACATTTACTATGAAAAAAAGGTGGAAGACAAGTCGAAGGAGAGCGACTTGAAGGAAGTACCAATAGTTCAAGACTTTTACTGAGGTCATTTTCACGAGGATTGCGGGTATCCCACCAACCCGCCAAGTGATTGTAGATCGATCTGATACCTGGTTGCTGCGATAGTAGTCACGGGCACCTTATCGTACTGGCTCATCCTGAGATGAAGGAGTTGTCGGGACCAATTAAAAAATATTGTCGACAAAGGCGTTATATGACCACAGTTACTCACTTGGGGAGCTCCGGTCTTGTTTGTCAGAAGAAAAGATGGATCATTCCGGATGTGCATTGATTACGGGAATTGAATAAGTGAAGTAAAGAACCGTTTTCCGATTCCAGGATTGATGATTTTTGATTCAAAAAAAAAAAAAAAAAAAAAAAAAAAAAAAAAAATTACAAGGTTCAAGTAAGCTACTCACAGGATCGACCTGAGGTCGGGTTATCATTCAAAATAAGGTTCGTGAGAAGATATTCCAAAGACCGCATTCAAACTGATATGGACATTATGAGTTCCAAGTTATGCCGTTTGGTTTACTATTGCACTGCTGTTTAAGGGTTCTATGAATCGGGTGTGCAAACCATACATGGATAAATTGTAATTGTCTTTATTGACGCTATTCTGATATACTCGATGAACCATGGCAAGAGCATTGCAGAGCACCTCAAGTTATTTAGAGTTGCTTAAAATGGAGCTGTTGTATTGCCAAATTCCTAAGTGCGAATTCTGGATCCTAAAGTACAGTTTCTTGGTCAGTGATGCCAGTCAGGTGAATTCTATGTGGATCTGCCAGGTTTGGAATCTATCAACTAGTATTCGGGGGCATCTCCTAAGTCTGCCAACGGAGATTCGTCAGTTTTTGGGCCTAGCAGGCTCTTAACCGAAGATTCATTGAAGGATCTCAATTGATCGCAAAACCAATGTACTAATTTGTCTAAAAGAAGATCAAGTTTGAATGGAGTGACAAGGCAGAAGCAGCTTTTCAGTTGATAAAGCAAAAGTTGTGTAGTGCACCAATTCTAGCGTTACCCGAAGGAAATGAAGACTTTATCGCTTACTGTGACGCTTCAATCAAAGGGTTGGGCGCAGTGCTAATGCAAAGAGAAAAAGTGATTGCCTATGCCTCACGACAACTAAAGATTCATGTGGATAATTTACACCACTATGATTTGGGAGTTGAACGACGCAGTAGTATTCGCTCTAAAGATCTGGAGGCATTATCTGTACAGGACAAAGTGTACAGTGTTCACTGACCACAAAAGTTTACAACACATCCTCGATCAGAAGGAATTAAACATGAGACAGCGCCGTTAGTTGGAATTGCTTAGTGATTATGATTGTAAAATCCGCTATCACCCAGGAAAAGTAAATGTAGTGGCCGATGCATTGAGCAGAAAGGAATGAGTAAAGTCATTACGGGTTTGGGCCTTAGTTATGACTATCGGTTTAGACCTTCCCAAGCGGATTTTGGTGGCTCAGATTGAGGCAGGAAATCCAGAAAACATCAAGTTCGAAGACGTAGGAGGTATGTTGTTGGTATTTGAAGGACCTAGAAAAGCCCAGGAAGGAGAAATTGGAACCACGTGCGGACGGGACAATGTGTCCAAACAACAGAAGTTGGTTGCCTCGCTACAGTGACCAAAGGGCTCTAATTACGCATGAGTCTCACAAGTCGAAATATTCTGTTCACCCGGGTTCCGATAAAATGTACCAGGACATAAAGCAACTGTATTGGTGGCCTAACATGAAAGCTAACATTGCCACCTATGTTAGCAAGTGTTTGGATGTGTTGAAAGAGTCAAGCCGAACACCAAAAACATCTGGTTACTGGTACAAGCGATTTCCCCAATGGGAAATGGGAATATATCATTATGGACTTTGTCACCAAAACTCCCAAGACGCAAAGTGGAAACGGACACTATGTGGTAATTGTAGACGACTCACTAAAGTCTGCACACTTTCTCCAATGACGGGAAACTGGAACCCTATGGACAAATAGCAAAAATTGTACTGAAAGAAGTGGTCACAAGGCATGGGATACCAGTTCCTTTGATCATTTTTGATCGTGCCCCGTTTTACATCAAACTTTGGAGGTCATTTCAGAAAGGTATGGGTCTCGTTGGGATATAAGTTACGGATAACTTCCAGAGACTGATGGAGCAAAGCGATAATGGACCCATACAAAATCTTGAAGATATGTTTCGCGCTTGCGTGATAGACTTTAGGGAATGGTTGGGAAGACACTTACCATGATTAATTCTCTTACGACAATAGTTACCATGCTAGTATTAAAGATGCCCCATTCGAGGCGCTTTATGGCCGAAAGTGTCGATCGCCTGTGTGTTGGATCGAAGTCGGAGATGCTCGGCTCACTGGTCCAGAACTTGTTCATGAAACAACCGAGAAGATTGTTCAAATTAAACACAGAATGTAAGCTGCTCGTGATTGCCAAAAGAGCTACGCCGATGTGAGGCGTAAGCCTCTAGAATTTCAAGTTGGTGATCGAGTATGTTAAAGGATTTCACCTTGGAAAGGGGTTCACGTTTTGGAAACGGGGAAAGTTGAACCCGTTGGTATTATCGACATTTCAAGGTGTTAGGCCAAATTGGGGGAATAACGGTTGCTTATAGACTCCGATTTACATCAACAGTCACGCAGGGTTATTGCACATTTATGTATCCAATCTATAGAAGTGTTTATCTGGTTGAGCCATTGGCGTTCCTGCTTAGATGAATAAACACATTGATGATAAACTCCACTTTGTTGAAGAACCAGTGGAAATCTTGGATCATGAGATCAAGAAGTTAAGGCGAAGTCGTATTCCCATCATCAAAGTCTGATGGAACTCCAAGAGAGGTCCTGAGTTCATGTGGGAACGCGAAGATCCGTTCCGAGAAAAGTATCTGCACCTCTTCACAAAAACCGCACCCTCGAAGTATGTTGCATCTAGAGCCTTGGGACAAGGCTCTCCTAACGGGTGGAGTAGTAACCATTCTCATTTTCTGGTTATTTAAACTATCATAAATTCATTATTTTATTTTTAGAGTTTTACGCTTAGCTTTAATTATTATCTTATAATTAATCGCGTAAAAACAAAACTCACGTTCAATGTAAACGGACATCAAACAAATTAAAGTTGACATCAAGCAAGTATTATATGATTATTAGGAGTATAATTTATAACTTTTCACAATTTATTTTTGATTGGTTACGTAAAACACTTATGTTTCGTAATAAATTACATTCGGTCATACCCGGAAGCACCTTTACCTATCTACACTTAAAATAAAAAAAAAAAAAAAAAAAAAAAAAAAAAAAAAAAAAAAAAAAAAAAAAAAAAAAAAAAAAAAAGAAAAAAAATAAAAAAAAAAAAAAAAAAAAAAAAAAAAAAAAAAAAAAAAAAACAACTACCCAATACTCAAAATTTAATTTATTTTTCTCACTTATATATCTTTGAAAACGTTCATGGGTTTTTATACAGAAATAATTATTTAATTCCTAGTAAACCTTCTAAAATCTTGTAAATCACTTACACAAAGGTGGTACTTCAGACCCTAGATACTGAAATTGTCAAGTCTTGGTGTCCTTGAGCCATGGCCTCCTCCTAGGGAGGAGGAGAGCTCTTACACTCTTGTCCTCTAAACCATTTGCTTCCATGGTTTCAATTTTAAGGATAGTTTCAGGTTATATAAGTGCTTATATAAAGCAAGCCCTGTTTTTTTTTACTAATCCTTATTTCCACTTTATACAGGAAAATCAATGCAAAATCCCTTTCCCTCCTCTAAAACCCCACGCAACATCTCTAAATTTTTAAGGGGTTTCATTTTAATTTTACAACCAAGGTATTCCAAGCATTCAAGTGTTTATTCTAAGGATACCTAAGGCTACTCAAGGTGTTGGGAAGCTTGGATTCGGGTTTAACAAGGATTTATCAAGAAAACATAATTAGGGTTTTCTTGATTAGGGTTTTGATTGTGAAGGCTTGATTGGGGTTTACATCTTGTGTTCATCATCCTACTTGACTCCTATAAGGTCTATTTAAAGTTTTCATTACTCATTCATTTATTTTCTATTGTATACATATTTGTTGCATTAGTTAATCACCACCTAGTTTTATTTTTAAGTCATTTAAAGTATTTGATGATTTCATATGGACAAAGGACATGGACATTTAAAGGACTAAATACATGAGGAATATACGGTACAACACTTGGTAAAATAATGGTGCAAGGTTCTTAAATAAAATGATTGTAAACTAACTTGTAAATTGAAAACCCTAATTTTAGTAAATAGCTACTGTTGGAAATTCGAATCTTAAACCCTATGTTTTATATTTTATAAAAATAGTGCTCTTTATAAGGATCGTGAGCATGTAAAGAACTCGAAAAACGGAATTATAACGAACAAGTTACGACGTTTACAAGTTATATATTATTAACTTTATAAAATAGTTTTGTAAGCTGTGATGAACAGTAAAAGTTACTGTTCATCAGGGGTATAATTTGTATACATATAATATTTTGATAAATTTCCTTAATACAAAACCACGGACATAAAGAACTCGAAAAACGGAATTATAACGAACAAGTTACGTAATTTACAAGTTATATATATATATAATCTATAAAAACATTTTTATAAACTGAGATGAATAGTAAATGCTACTGTTCATCAGTGGGTTAAATTTTATAAAAATAATATTTTGATAAATTATCTTAATACTAATCCAAGGAAATAAGGATCTCGAGTAACGGAACTATAACGAGCGAGTTATGATTTAAACAAGGTACATATAATTATTTTTATAAAATAATTTTTATAAACTGTGATGAACAGTAAAAGTTACTGTTCATCAGAGGGTTTTAATTTTATAAATATGACGTTTTGATAAATTACTTTAATACGGAGACGTGGACATAAGAAACGTATGAAACGGAGTCGAAACGATAAAGATATGAAGTTTTAAAACTCGCGCGCATTACTTTTATTTTTATATAATCTTTTATAAATCAATTAATTTAATAATGAAATATCATTATTAAATCATACATTTTTACAAACGATGCATTAGTAAACGAAAATAATATTTTCTTACGGACACAAGTACGCACACTTTCATTTAACAAAGTACGGGTTAATTTTTGCTTTAACTTATAAAAGAAGTAATAACAACTATAGGTGTGGTAGTAGCTATCGACATGCGATGTTTTATTTACATGAAATACATATAACTCATTTCGCCTATAATTATTAGGTTGCTTTCATATTGCCGAGCCGATTCAACTTACTTGAATTAGATAATCAATCATTGACTACGGTGAGTTTCATATCCCCGCTTTTATACAACTATATAGTTTTACACCTTTGGGTGAGAACTTCAATGTCTTACATATGGACCGCAAGTATCTTTTAAAACATATTAAGAGTTGGCTAATAGCTAAACCCACTATTTCCCACCCTCATGATCTGTCATTTTTGCTATTAGCGAGCGCAGAATGTTATGATAAGAACTATATGGTTTGCATCCCCGTTTCGGGTTGAGGTACCTCACAGTTTCGGAGGTACTGAAACAACGAACGGAATACATGTCGGAACAATAGGATGTTCGGGTTGAACATCAACAATGGGTACATTAGTGCAATAAAATGCATACATAGTATGGTCCAGAGCTTCGATGTCACTGAACTTAGTGCACCGTAATTAACTTTTTTAAATATTGTATGTGTTACATTCTTACTTTGGAAATCTTTGGTCCAACTTTATACATTTACTAAACCTGTGAATTCACCAACTTTATTTTGACGTTTAAAGCAAGCTATTTCTCCATGGGGGGGGGGGGGGGGGGGGGGGGGGGGGGGGGGGGGGGGGGGGGGGGGGGGGGGGGAGGTCGATAAGGTACGAGAAACAAGGATACATTGGAGGTCCTCATTTGGAGTCATTACAATAAAGGAATTGGATGCATTACATTTTTGGAAATATGTTAATGTCTTAAAATCTTTTACTTTTCCCGATTAACTATTTAATCTTCGTCTATTTAACAAACCAAGTCTATTTTATCCAATGTATCATTTTTAACGACTCCATAATAGAGGTCCATCTCATAGCTTGTGCAATTGACCTAATGAAGTAACACTCGCCAACCCATATTCCGCTGCGACCCATTTTGGGGGTGATTTACAATTGCATCAAGACCTAGGTTATAGGAGAACCAGGTCAAAAAATTTTTACGTTGGACTATAACCATTTTCAAACAGTAGCATCATACAAAAGTTTTTCACGGACACATAAACTATTGATTGCATTTGTAATTATACTAAATGCTTACGAAATTTATAACGTACATACCTTATCAGTATAAATACCTACCCTAGTCCTTGCGTTATATTTTACACTTGTTTATATAAGAAGTTATTATATAAATAATAGAGCATCTCTTAGGACAAAAGCATACGATAAAACTCGTATTGTCCTAAACACTAATCTATCTTATATGATATATACCAACATTCATTCATAACATAATTCATGTATACCACCAACTCATTCATACCATTCGTCCATTCAACCATGATGCTTCCATTTCGCAATGTCCCGCATTTTTCATCACTGCCCGGTGTGCATACTCATTCACCATGCATCAATCGTACATCGTATAGTAATTCTTTTTATAGTGCACGCATCTGCATGGTTTCATATAAAGACGACTTATATAAACTTTTGCTTGTGCAGGTTATGGATGCACCCACTATTCCCGTCTCTGCTGAGGAGAATCTTGGGGACCCGATCGATATCCGGGTAGATATCATTCACCCAGAGCCTGTCGCACATTTGCTTTTCCTTCAGGCGGCCATTGTGAGACACAATCCCAACACGGGAGGCTATAACTAGGCATAGCAAGAGCAATTTATTAAGATGCCCATACAGAGTAGTCTTGACGGCTCTGAGATTTAGGGTAGACATTGCTGAGGCAGAAAATGCTTCATTGCGTGCTAGGATTAAGACTACAGAGGCAATCGAGAAGATTACTCGTAATCGGGAGAGATAAGCACGTGTTAAGATTGAGCAGCAGTTGGCTGCGGTTCAAGAGTCCCAGCGTCAGGACTGAGAGGACTTTAGGAAACTAAAGGAGCTCGTAACCAGTCAGTTCGGGCGACACTCATAGATATCTTGCTTCATGATTATGTACTAGCTTGTATTGGAGATTTTTTTTAGTATTAAGAAAACATGTAGTCTTTTGGTGGGAAGAAGCAATGAACCTAATTATCTATCAAATTATGGTATTATGAAAACTTCGTCAATTTTATTTCAACTCCCTATGTATTCATACAAACCACTTACTAAAACATCATGATTTTATGAAACACATCACTATCACACGCTAAACTATTTAGCTATCCCTCATAAACTATTTCCATGTCCCAATTTTCAAAACTATCATGTTATCCATTCATAAACAATTTGTTTACCTCAACAAAACTCTTACAATTACATTATGAACTGTCACGTATTCCTTGGAACTATCCTGTCATCTCATAACAATTTTAGTGTCTGTCATCATAAACAAATCCGATGCAGTTAACAAACTACCTGGTTTATCGATTATAAACAATCATTTATAAACTAATTACCCTATCAATGGCAAACTGTTTTACATCGTTCTATAAACTAAAGTCCATAAACTATTCCACATCGACTTGTAAACCAATTCCACTATTGTAATAATCTGTCTTACTATCATAAAAAATCAGTTCACTATCGTGTATAAATACGTCATTTTATAAATTGTTTTTACTAATCACTTTAAAACATATTTAACTGTTTTAATAGACAAATTTACTATCATCTAATAAGATACCACCCTTATTAACTATGTTCTTACCATCACATAAACCATTTTACTGTTACCTAATAACCTGTTTGGGCATTACAAAAAAAAAAATTGTTTTACCATCACCTTATAAAACTTTTGCCAACATTTATAAATTATTTCACTTGTGTTTTATAAACAAATTTACCATCACTTGTAAACCACTCAACTAATATTTTGTAAACTAAAGGCTTAGTCCATCATTACCTATATAAACAAGGTAACTATCATTAATTTTTGATATCCCCTCCACCATCATCTTATGAAGTACCTTCTGATATCAATATATCTATTTTCCAACAATCTAAAAAGATACGTTACTAACATTTTATGAATTACCTTGTCCTTACCTTATGAAACCATTTTTCACCACATAAATTACTTTATTGTCATCCCATAAGTCATTTAGCTATCGTCTTATAAACCATCATACGATTTCTCGCAAACCATTTTATTGTCATCCTATCAACAACCTTGCATCCACCTTGTGAATCATTTCGTCATCTTATAAAACTCTTTAATACTTCTTTATCCCCTAACACAATTTTGACGAAAAAGAGCCTCGCATCGTTACCCTCAAATATACATACCCAGATCACCTAAGTATAATTCAGAAGGACTATGCCATGCTGAGAGTAGTCACCATGTAACATTTGTCAATAAAACCTTTTTTTTACTTACATCCTTGAAAAAAAAAAAAAGGGTTTTGTGTGCGTATTCGTAAAACGCGTTTACTTTGGGAAACCAAATTAGTAACCATAGCAACTAAGCAGACCTTTACTCCACCTTACTATAAAGTTGACATCATCTTATACCAAATCCTAAGCCGAAAAGCCGAGACACATCACTAGTCGACCTAGGACACATCTCTACGCAATTAGAGAACTTTCTAAATCATCCATTCAACATCGACTTGATGCCCGTAGAGATGGGTAGTTTTGACGTCAATATCGGTATGATTGTGGTTTAGCTAAATTCATGCCGTAATCGAATGTGATGAGAAAACTTGTTCGTAGTCCCTTTGGAACAAGATTTTAATTTTCATGGTGACAGAAGCGACAACGGTCACGAGTCATGATTAAACATCATCTCATGCACCAAAACACAAAAGTAATTGCTGGAGGGATGTCCTATCTTTCTGGCACAGGTTACTATGAAAAAGACGGAAGACAAGTCGAAGGAGAAGCAACTGAAGAAGACCAATAGTTCAAGACTTTTTCCTGAGTATTTCCCAAGGACTTGCCGGGTATTCCACCAACCCACCAAGTGGAATTTCAGATCGATTTGATACCTGGTACTGCACCGGTAGCACGAGCACCTTATCGACTGGCTCCATCCGAGATGAAGGGATTGTCGGACCAATTAAAAGAACTTTCCGACAAAGGCTTTATAAGACCCAGTTCTTACCTGGTGAGCTCCTGTCTTAGTTTTGCAAGAATAAGGACGGATCCTCCCTGATGTGCATAGATTACCGGGAAATTTTGAATAAGCTGACGAAAGAACGTTATCCGCTTCCCCGAGTGAGATTTGTCTCGACAACTACAAGGTTCGAGTATACTACTCAAAAAATCACCTGAGGTCGGGTTAACACCCAACTAAGGTTCGTGAAGAAGATATTCCAAAGACCGCATTCAGAACTCGATATGGACAATAATGAAGTTTCAAGTTATGCCATTTGGTTTGACTAATGCACTGTTTTTTATGGAGTCTCATGACCGGGGGGGGGGGGGTGGGGGGGGGGGGGGGGGGGGGGGGGGGGGGGGGGGGGGGGGGGGGGGGGGGGGGGGGGGGGGGGGTGGGTGGGGGGGGGGGGGGGGAGGGGGGGGGGTTCTAACCATACCTGGATAAATTTGTAATTGTCTTATTGACGATATTCTATATACTCTATAGAACAAGCAAGAGCATGCCAGACACCTCAAGTTAATCTTGAGTGCTTAAGAAGGAACAGTTGTATGCCAAATTCTCTAAGTGTGAATCCTGGATCCCTAAAGTACAATTCTTTGGTCATGTAATCGACAGTCAGGGTATTCATGTGGATCCTGCCAAAATTGAATCCGTCAAAGATTGGGCATCTCCCTAATCTGCAACGGAGATTCGTCAAGTTTTTTGGGCCTAGCAGGCTACTAACGAAGATCATTGAAGTATCTCATAGATTGCACAAGCTAATGACTAAGTTGACTCAAAAGAAGATCAAGTTTGATTGGAGTGACAAGGCGGAAGCAGCTTTTCAGTTGATAAAGCAGAAGTTGTGTAGTGCACCAATTCTAGCGTTACCCGAAGGAAGTGAAGACTTTATCGCTTACTGTGATGCTTCAATCAAATGGTTGGGCGCGGTGCTGATGCAAAGAGAAAAAGTGAATAGCTTATAGGCATCACGACAACTAACTTGAAAATTAAATAAAAAAAAAATCATGAGAAAAATTACACCACTCATGATTTGGAGTTAGGCGCAGTAGTATTCGCTCTAAAGATCTGGAGGCATTATCTGTACGGGACAAGGTGTACAGTGTTTACTGACCACAAAAGTTTACAACACATCCTCGATCAGAAGGAATTAAACATGAGACAACGCCGTTGGTTGGAATTGCTTAGTGATTATGATTGCGAAATCCGCTATCACCTAGGAAAAGCAAATGTAGTGGATGATGCATTAAGCAGAAAGTAACGAATAAAGCCATTACGGGTTTGGGCCTTAGTTATGACTATCGGTTTGGACCTTCCAAACAACAGAAATTGGAGGCTCAGCTAATGAGGCAAGAAAACCCCATAAAACCTCAGTCCAAGACGTAGGTGGTATGTTATTGAGAATTGAAGGACCCAGAGAAGCCATGAAGGAGAAATTGGAACCACGTGCGGGGACTGTTGGACAGATGTGTGTCTAAACAACAGAAGTTGGTTACCTCGTTACGGTGACCTAAGGACGCTGATTATGCATGAGCCTCACAAGTTGAAATATTCTATTCACCCGGGTTCCGATAAGATATACCAGGACATGAAGCAACTATACTGTGGCCTAACATGAAAACAGCTGACACTTTGCCACCTATGTTAGCAAGTGTTTGACGGGTTTAAGAGTCAAAACCAAACACATTTAGCCATCCGACTAAGAGTCAAAGCTGAACACCAAAAACCATCTGGCTTACTGGTACAACCAGCGATTCCTCAATGGAAATGGGAAAATATCACTATGGACTTTGTCACCAAA
Source organism: Tanacetum coccineum (assembly GCA_026074375.1). Lineage (NCBI taxonomy): Eukaryota > Viridiplantae > Streptophyta > Magnoliopsida > Asterales > Asteraceae > Tanacetum > Tanacetum coccineum. The sequence continues at coordinate 74,247 of BQNB010004825.1, forward strand.
CTCCCAAGAACACAAAGTGGAAACGACACCATAAGGGTAATTAGACTGACACACTAAGTCTGGCACACTTTTACCGATGGATGGGAAACTGACCTATGAACAAACCTAGCAAAGACTGTACTTGAAAGAAGTTGTCACATAGGCATGGGAACCAGTCTCGACCATTTGCGATCGTTACCCCCTGTTTTACGTAAATTTCTGGATTCATATCAGAAAAGCTATGGGTACCCGTTGGATATTGAGTTCAGGCAAATCATCCGAACTGATGGACAAAGCGACAGAACCAAACAAACTCTTGATGATATGTTACGCCTGAGTGAATAGACTTTGGGAATGGTGGGAAGACACTTACCGCTGATAGAGATTCTCAAAACAACCAACAGCTACATGCTAGTATTAAAGTGCTGCCCATTCGATGCACTTATTGCCGAAAGTGTCGGGACACCTTGTGTTGGGCTGAGGTCGGAGATGCTCGGCCTCACGTCCAGAAACTTGTTCAAAGAAACAACCGAGAAGAAATGTCCAAATTAAGCAAGAAGAATGCAAGCGCTCGTGGATCTGCCAAAAGAGTTACGCTGAAGTGAGGCGTAAAGCCTTATGGAGTTCAGGTTGGTGATTGGGTTATGTTAAGGGTATCACCTTTGAAAGGTGTCATACGTTTTGGTAAACGGGGAAAGTTGAACCCGAGGTACATCGGACCTTTCAAATGTGTTAGCCAAGAGAGGGAACCGTTTGCATATAGACACGGAATTACCTCAACATTAAGCAGGTACATAAGCACGTTTCATGTATCCAATATAAAGAAGTGTTTATCTGACGAGCCATTGGCAGTTCCGTTAGATGAAATACACATTGATGATAAACTCCACTTTGTTGAAGAACAGTGGAAATCTTGAGCATATGATCAGAAAGCTAAGGCGAAGTCGTATTCCATCATCAAAGTTCGATGGAACTCCAAGAGAGGTCCAGAGTTCACGTGGGAACGCGAAGATCAGTTCCGAGATTAAGTATTCCAGCACTCTTCACAAAAAAAAACCGCACCTCGAAGATGTTGCATCTTGAGGCCTTGGACACAGGGCTCTCCTAACGGGTGGAGATGTAACATTTCACATTTTCAGGCTCTTATTTTCAACCTTTAAAAAATCCATATTTAATATTAAGTTTACCCGAGCGTTCACTTTAATTGTTATCTTATAGTTACATCGCGTAAACTAAAAATCGAATGATCAATGTAACGGACACCAAACAAATTAAAGGTTAATCAAGCAAGTAGTTATATGATTAATAGGAGTATAACTATAAACTTTTCATAATTTATTTTTGCTGGTTACGTAAAGCGCTTACTTTCGTAATAATTTACTTTCGGTCAGTACCCGGAAGCACCTTTACCCATCTACAAACTTAACAAATACCCCACATTTATACCCAAAACTCAAAATTAATTAATTTTCTCACTTCTATCATCTTGAACCGGAGCATAGCTTTTAATGCAGAATAAATCCTTTAATCCTTATTAATTCTTTTTACAACTTGTAAATCCTTACACAAACTTGTACTTGGACCCAAGATACTAGAAATTGTCCAATCCTTGGTGTCCTTGGTGCCCTTTTCCGAATCCCTTGCCTAGGGAGGAGGAGAGGTCTCTTACAATTTGTCCTTTAACCACTTCAAGCTCATGGTTTCAATTTAAGGTAGTTTCATGGTTTTCTCCATACTATATAAAGCAAGCCCTAGTCCACCATAATCCTCTTACTTTCATACAAGCAAAATCCAAGCAAAAACCCTTTTCCCCCTCCTCTAAACCCACGCGCACCCTTAATAATTTAGGTTTTCATTTAATTTTGCAACCCAAGGTACTACCAAGCATTCAAGTGTATATTCTAAGGTTACTAAGACTACTCCAAGGTGTTGGGAAGCTTTGGATTCGGGTTTTAACAAGAAAACATATTTAGGGTATTTCTTGATTAAGGTTTTGATTTGAAGGCTTGATTGGGTTTACATCTGTGTTCCGTCATCCTACTATTGACTCCTATAGAAGGTCTATTATATAAAGTTTTCATTACTTCCAAGTCATTTATTTTCTATTGTATACATATTTGTTGGCATTTATTCATCACCACCGTAGTTATATTTTTAAGTCATTTAAGTATTTGATGATTTTATATGGACAAAGACATGGCCATTTAAAGGACTAAAAACATTGAATATACGGTAGCAACACTTGGTAAAAATAATGTAGCAAGGTCTTAAATAAAATGATTGTAAACTAACTTGTAAATAGAAAACCCTAATTTTATTAAAAATACGCTTACTGTTGGAAATTCGAATCATAAAACCGCTAACTTTAAATTTTTAAAATAGTGCTCTTTATAAAGGAACGTGAGCATGAAAGAACTCCGAAAAACGGAATTATAACGAACATGTTACGACGTTTACAAGTTATATAATAATTAACCTTTATAAATATAGTTTTTGTAAGCTGTGATGAAACATTAAAAGTTACTGTTCATCAGGGTATAATTTGTTATAAATATAATAATTTTGATAAATTTCCTTATACAAAACCACGGACAGAAAGAACTTCGAAAAACGGAATGATAACGAACAGTTACGTAAATTTCAAGTTATATATAAAATATATAATCTATAAAAATAACTTTTATAAACTGATGTGAATAGTAAATACTACTGTTCATCAGTGGTTTAAATTTTATAAATATAATATTTTGATAAATTTTCTTAATACTAATCCAAGGACATAAGGATCTCGAGAAACGGAGCTATAACGAACGAGTTATGATTTAAACAAGTTACACATATTTAATTTTATAAAAATAATTTTTATAAACTGAGATGAACAGTAAAAGTTACTGTTCATCAGAGGATTTAATCTTATAAATGTGACGTTTTGATAAATTACTTTAATACGGAGACGTGGACATAAGAAACGTATAAAACGGAGTCGAAACGATAAAGATATGAAGTTTTAAAACTCGCGCGCATTACTTTTATTTTTATATAACCTTTTATAAAACAATTAATTTAATAATGAAATATCATTATTAAATCATACATTTTTACAAACGATGCATTAGTAAACGAAAATAATACTTTCTTACGGACACAAGTACACACGCTTTTGTTTAACAAAGTACGAGTTAATTTTTGCTTTAACTTTTAAAGAAGTAATAAAAACTATTAGGTGGTGGTGTAGCTATGCGACGTGCGATGTTTTATTTATGTGAAATACATTATACTCATTCGGCCTATAATTAATTAGGTTGCTTTCAAATTGCCGAGGCGATTCACTTACTTGATTTAGATAATCAATCATTCACTTACGGTGAGTTCATAGAACCCGTGCGCGCCTTTTTTTTATACAACTATATGTATTTACAACATTTGTGGTGAGAAACATCAATTGTTTTACATTTTGGACACAAGTATCTGATAAACATATTACGATTTGGCCTAGAGAGCATAAACCCACTATTGCCCACACTCATGAACTGTCAATTGCTAGTTAGCGAGCGCGAATGTTATGAATAGATCTATTTGGGAATGACCATCCCATTCGTGTGAGTAACGCACATCAGTTTCGGAGGTACTGAAACAACGAACTAATACATGTCGGAACAAATTCGGTGTTGCGGTTGTGAGATTGCTTTTCTAACCCAACGTTGAATCTTGTTCTTGGCGAAAATTCTTTATGATCACATATCTTCACGATTTTTCCTTTTTTTTCTTGTTCTTTTTCATCTTGGCTACGAACACATAAACTCAACTTTGTGCAATATTAGCGGTAAAAGTCCGTTAATTAACCAAATATCTCATATAAAATCATAGATAACGCACCTAAAAACATACTCGATTTGAGCTTTATCAAATTCTCCCACACTTGTGTTCTGCTTACTCTCGAACAGGTTTAGTATTAAAAATAAAATGGTTCCAAAAACACATCGATCATGGTTCACAAAAATACATTTAATTTCTCTAATACAAGAAAAGAACAATTATCGTTAAAAGTTTATATGTGAATGTTTGACAATACCCGTACGATCTTCAAGCTGGATAACACAACTAAGCACCTCGCGAATAAGATATTTTTTTAACTTCACTCAAGACTCATATATTTGTTTGGTGGAGGAAGTAAATCACTCATTGCTCAGTCATGATTTCGTGTCATACCATAAGCTTGTACAAGTATCAAAACAACTTCGATGGGGGCATGAGCACCAAGTGTACATATCAAAAGAAGCATTTATCTGGTTGTATCGTTTAGGCTTCGGGTTTTAGTGGGCATGGATAAGGCATGGGAATGTTTGTAGTAAGGTGTATAACTAAATAACTTAAGTCAAAAGTCTACTAACTAAGCGTTGCTAGCTACCACATTCCACTATCCATATGAATTTTGAACTTTTTTTTGTATCCTATCTTAGCTTATTGGCTAGTCGATACCAATTTTCTTCTTCTTCCTTCATCTTCATAATTTTTAGCACATTGGCTTTATTCATTCATTTTTTTAAAATACAACATTCGACCAACCTCCGGTCGACAATCATCATATATTGTTAACAAACAAAATGTCATAAGACATGGAGTTAGCAACTTTCTTAAAATTCATAAGGATTTCCCATATAACAACCATCAATCCAAGTAGCTAGCAACCAACGAATAAACTTTTACTAGGGTAAGGCTAGGCTAAATGGTGTATATTTTTTTTCTTTGGTGGATTTATCAAATAAGAACATGATGGATCAGTCATGTGTTTCTAAGGTATCTAGTGCTAAAAATGAGCACTGACAAATGGGTTCCAAGTAAGTAGTTAACTAACCGAGGTTGCTTGCTAAAAAGCATTAAAACATAAACGAAAAGGCCATTTGGTTTTATCCTAATTTGCTTCTCTATCACGTACATACACTTATTATCACACAAGTGTGATCTCACTACAAAAATGTAATGCATAACAAGCACAAGTTCTAGAATCGAGTCAATCACCGACACACCCATAGCAAAAATAGAATCAAAGCATAAAAATTCATAACGTACGAAATAGGCGCTCAAATCCTCACATATTTAGGTAACGGCTATAAATGTACTAGCTAATGTTATCGATCCTGAAACGGATTGCTCAAATAATCTGGATATGTCAAAATTTCAAATAGCCTCTTTTTATTGTTGGATTGATTTAGTTGTTTTTAATATTTATGCTTTATGTGTGAAAACAACTAAATCTACGAGGGAAAAAAATTTATCCCTAAATTCAAATTAATTAACTAAAAAAACGTAAAAATTTAAAAAATTAGACCATTTTTCCTATTTACTTCCCTCCCCACACTTAAGTTTTGCATTGTCCTCAATGTAATAAAACAAACTTCAAAGTAAAGGAAATGAGAAAAATTAGGATGAATGATACTACCCGGATATAATATGCATCTTTCGTATACCACCCATACTTCTTTGCACATCAACCCTGCAAACACTGCATATGTACAATACGACAAATACTACAAAATAATATTATTAAATAAAACATCCTAAAATTTTCAAATTTAAAGCAATTTTTTTCATACTAAGAAATAACATAAGAAAAATAAAAGGTAATAATAATATTCGACACATAATCATTTTGCAAGCACACTCTATCACATGCTCTATCATCCATCTCATCACCACTTTCCACACATTTTCTGGACTACACCATCTGGTCACTCATCTCCTCGTCGTCATCATGAACTCCTCTTGACGATTCTCTAATCTTGTAACCAAACTTGGAACGATAGAATTACCTCCATAATTTGGCATAGTACCTGTAAAATGATCTCCATAATGTTCTCCTCCATGAGATTGATTACCCATGTTGGGGTAATGCGTGTAAGGGTGTGGGTAAGGTACATAGGGATAAGGGTATGGGGGAATGTTTCGTGGCTCATAAGCAGGGTAAGTATAGATGGCTTGGTCGGCCAAAAGGTGGAGAATAGGCATAGAATGCTCAAGCATGTAGTTATTCCTCATAAGCATCGAATCTATCCACACATCCCTATGCTCAATTTCATTTAAACTTGCATTCCAATCACCCCAACTCAGGTCTAAGCCATTGGGTACATTCCTTTGCTCATTCCTTACTCCAGGTGGTTGTTCCAAAAGTTATGTTCGCCTCAACCTCCAATTTTCTCTATCAAGCTCTTTTGTGAACATCTCGTCAGTCCACTCTTCACACTCAATCGGTTTCGAACACTTAGCTACTTCTTCTTTAACATAATAACCTAAATCCTTTACGATCTTAGTCACGTAATGACCTCTACAAACATCACTATTCTCCTTGATTCCTGAGGTTTTCTTATAAAGATACTCAGCAATAATCCAAGCCATATTAGCAAAACGTCCTTCCTCTAACATAATCATCATCCACAAATCCGCCTTTTGACATCTTTCTCTACTTCTTGTCCTATGAACTAAAGCTCCAACCAAAAGCCTATGCACGATTCGCATCAGTGGGTCTTTAACAAGAGATGTCCTTTTGTTTGTTTTTGTAGGCTCGCCAATCCTCTTCCAATACTTATTATCAGCAAACTCTTTGTCATTTATCTCCAAATTGTTGGGAAACAATAGGTATTTCAATTCACTTGGCTCATACAAGCCGAGAATAACCACAAATTTTGGCTGAGTAAACACTTGTTCTTCTCTACACAACCTAAACCAAATGTATTTTTTTCTTTATGATCTTGGTTCTATCAACCTTCCTTTCAAAGTACATAGCTAAGAAAAACTCTAAACACCATTCCCGAAACACATCTTACTTAATTGAAAAAGCTCTTTCCCATGAATAGTCCATGAATTCATCCCCATCTTCATGTCTATATTCCATCTTCATCAAATCCTACAAGGTTTCATCACAACTATAATTGTTAAACATATCCCAATCAACTACCCTTGGCATTCTGAAATTCTTTTGTTGCAACCTCGATAATCTTTTACTATAAGCATGCCTTTCCAAAGATGGTAAGTCACGCCACCTAAAATACGCACTCGTGACTAGCTTCAAAGTGTAATTGATGGTTTTCTTTTCATTCTTCTTCTCGTATTTGGCTATGAGCGGGTTTTAAGGTGTGCTCTTTGTACCTTGCTGTGAAAATAACAAATACTAGTGAACACAAGTATATATAAACCAATAAAACATAGCTCGGAAGCCCCTAAGGTTTTGTGCGAAAAATAAAAAAATTAGGGATAACAAAAAGAAGCCGCCCGGCGCGGCTAGTTGCCAGCCGGCACTCGGGCAGCCACCCAGCTTAGCTTCCAGCCGCCCGGCTGGATTGACCTGCCGGTCGGTTTGGTTCAGGCTTGGCTTTCCGGGCGATTTATGTACTTCTAACTTAGTTCTAAACTTATTCTAATGCTCTAAGGTTCCTTCTAATGCTCTCCAAACAACTTCTAAAAGCAACTACGCTTCTAAATCAACTTGCCAATATCTTAAGAACACGCCTATTGGTGATCCATACAATTATCCTAGCATCACTTAGACACTTCGAACCAATCATATATCACTATATAACCCATATCTTTCACTACAATCAAACTAAAATATTGCTTAAAATTTTTTGAATTTTCAAATGAATCCCATTCAATCCATACTCAATCAATCACTCTAATTCCTTTTATAATGGCAACACCTAACATATCTCTAGCTAATCCTAATCTGATTTGGCTTAATTTGAAGTGAATTAAAATCCCCTAATTTTTAACCTAGGATTTAAAATTCGAATTAAATATTTAATCGAATTGAATTAATAAAATTACTTACTTGTTTAGGAGCCATTATAGATCTACAAACACGTTCCTTTCTTTTAATCATATCTCTAATCACGAATTGATGATTTCTAAAGAGTAGTATGTGTTTGATTTTTTTGAATTTTTGGGTATTGATCAAAAAAGCTAGCCAGGTGGCTTCTTTTTTAGCCGTTTAGGCTAAAACTTGGTCTTCTTTCTTTCATTTAATTTGCTTGTCCTGACATAGTGGGTTTACTTGTGAAGTTTTCGGTAAAAACATCCTGAGTTTGAACATTCTTAATTTGATAAACAATCACACACGACACAACGTACTATTCTTGATGGTTGATTGTGTCATTGTGTAGTGTTAAATTATGATTCAAGTTTTAAATTTATATTTTGTCGACTTAAAAAAAACACTTTAACCTGCAGTGTACCCGGTCGATGGGAGTTTTGTGGTAAATGGGGTGTCGAACACTTGGAGCGAAGTTAAATCTTTCAATTTATTAATACTTTGGTTTTTCTAATCTAAGTTAGTATAATCTATGCAAAACCTATGCTAAATCTATGTTAATCCTAAATCTAATGAAAAAAGGGGGTTTTCAGTCTGAGAGACTGGCACAGGTTTGTGGTGACTAAAACCAATTCAAGACACTTTAACCTACGCAAGCAAATTAACAGAAGATAAAAGAGCGGTCTGGCCAAATATAAGAAAACTGTATTAGCCATTATTAATCCAATCAGAACGTTGGTTTGTTTATTAGTGCAATGATTACTTATCTCGAGGCGGCTAATCATTCTTAAGACTTAGACGTTACTTCTTCCTAAGACCTAGATACGTAGAATTCTGTCATTAAACGCATCCGTATAAAGCATCGTAATTTTCTGATTATAATCTATCTTAGGGATTAAGGCAATGGTGATCTTGTTATACCCTAGCTCATAGAGACTTTACCCACTTACTGCTTAAAGGCTCTTTATATACTAGTAGTCCACTATCCGAGTCTTTACCAATCGATTAGAACGTACTCGTTGGTACCAAGGTCACCTTATGGCTCAACTAAGCTCACTATCAAAGGGAAACCATAGGTCAATATTTGTGATCCTATGATTCTAGATATATAAATTTCAATATGGAGAGCTATCCCGGACTCTTAGCCTATGCCCAAACAACACCAAAGTTGTAGCGCATTGAATATGTAGGACTAGACCCAATAGGTCGCATACCTAAGCACATAAGCAAGTATGATGATAAACATAAACAAGCAATTAAACGATAAATTAAGAAATTAAGATAAACAAACCAAACATTGAGATCTTCATAACAATGGCTAATACCCGAAGGTATTAGCCTTCAAACGTCATAATTAATATAAAAGTAATTATTTAACCAAGGTAAACTAACCGAGTTAACGAATGATACCAAAAACTGAACGATTACAACAGTATAAGAAATTACACGTTGTCTCTTATGGAATGAATCGTGTTGCTCGACTTCTTCTGCTCTTTTTCTCTTCTGAAAATCAACTTTTATGGTTTAGGTATGGAGAATATGATTTTGCACACTTAAAACTCGTTTTTGAGTTTTCTATTTATAAGGTCTGAAGTCGGTTTTGATACGGCGTATCCAAGGTCTTGGATATGGCGTATTGGGGGTTTCTTGAAGTAGGGACCACGTTTGATATCTTCTAGAATATTTTATTTAAATATAGCTTGAATACGACGTATTGCCTTTCTTGGATACGACGTATTGGATCTTGTGGTCTTCTGTCTTTGGTGAGTGCAGGCACATATAGACCGTATCTTCCTTGACGGATACGGCGTATTGGTCTTCAGAACAGTAATCTTTAAATATCTTCGTTTAAGCTCCAGAATGCGTACCTTTTAGTTAATCTTCACCAAGTACTCTATAATTACTGCAATTCTCAAATATGAACAATTAAGCAATAATTCTTTGCAATAATTATACAAAATGGGTTAATTACATGGGATAAATGATGATATAAATAGACGTTATTTGATGTCATCAAATATCCCCCCACTTGAATCCTACTTGTCCTTAAGTAGCCTTTAGAAGTTTATAAAAATGTATCCCTAAAGATTTTTCCGTTTAAGAATTTATTTGATCTATTAGAAGTACACAACCAAACACCTCATGAAATAGGAAGATGAAAACACTCAAATCACTCAACTATTCTATGTGGTAACATGTAACTAATTCGCTCAATTGCTCGGTCGTGACGAGTATTCTATCATAGGCTTGGCAAGGATACACATCTCCACCACTAGAGCTAAGGAGTAACAAACTTATAAAGGTAAAATGGGTTTTTAGGATGAGGCTTAGGGGTTGATCATTCTACAATGTTTCACCAAAAGTACCACACCAACAAGGCAGCTGAAGCACACATACATGGCCGTAATGACGAAATAAACATGTCTGTTCGATCACATCCTCATTCGAGTTTAACCAAGGGTTAGGATAAAGAATGATATAGGGTAGGGATCTTCTAACTTTCACCAATAGTAATAAACCAACAAGCAGTTGAGACGTGCATACATAGCCGTAATGACGGAATAGACATACATGCTCGTACACATCCTCATTCGCATAAAACCTATGGTTAATGATTAGGAAAGGGAATTAAATTGTTGTTAAATAAAAATTACGAAACAAATAGACTATGTCCAAGATATAAGTTGCTAGACACTTTTTCCCTACCGTTACCATGATAAAGACACAACTATTTACAAACGTCTTAATCATTGATAAAAAACAACAACCTAAGTTGGCGTTCCCGTAACGGTCAACTTCCCAATCATCCCATACTTTACAAACTTTTACAAGACAAGTGGCGATATCTACCACTTTATACAATACTCTGCAACGTTGATTTTTAAGACGTATCAATGAATAATCGATCCATCATATAATTTCTTCGGTCTAAGCTCTTGCGATTATTTCCAAACTTTCCTTCTATTTTTTTGTTGTGATTTTTCTAATTTTTTTGATTTTTTTAACAATGGCTAATACTATACTACGAAACTCGGTGTAATTTCACCATCTTTACGATCATAATAACTCTGGATAATTCCTTCGGTAATTCTTTCGTTCTTCGGATGTACTAATAATTGCGTTGGTAGTAAAAATACATGAGTTTTGACTACTTTATACATTCCCATTTGCAATGTGCAAATTTCTTCCCAACTATACCAAAGATAGAAAATTGACACAAGACTCAGGAAATACATACTTTACACTTTAAGCAACTAACAACTGATAAATGGACATAATCTAACAGGGTAGGCTAAGGTGTAAAGGTGCAATGAAATAGATAGTTGGTGTAATTCCTAAAGGATTGGCTCTACGGGTTATTCTAGGGGTATCTTACTCCTAAGATGAGAGTAAACAAAGGGTTTATACAAGGGTTAACTAACCAGTGTAGTTAGTTAATAAAACAACATGTAAAGGCTTTTTGGGTGTAATCCTAAAAATTTACCAATTTAAACAAGTTACTCCATCTAAATTCATAGTACTCATTATTATGGTCTCGAATAGATATACCAAGCCAAGTTATAAAGTCTACAACATCATCGGCACACTCATATTTTTATGGAATTTGGGTAAACATTTGGAAATGGATAATGTTAAATCCTTACAATATCTAACAAGGGTTATTGTGTGCGGGTTATGTATCAAGTAATTTTACAAAAGTTGCTTGAAATTGTTTTAAATTTGAGTATAATTTAAGCATTTTAGTGAAAAATAGGACAAGTATCATTCTAATTCCCATCCCCCTACTTGAATTGTACAACATCCTCGTTGTATAGATAAAAAATTAAATACGGGAATTAAAAAGAATTAGAATAAGAAACTCTCCTGATATTTTGCTCGGTAGATTCTCCAAGTTGAGTTTATGAGCAGGAATGTGTTTTGTAAATGCGTCTGGATGCCAGCATGACTACAATCACACATACGACTCCAGATGATTGATACTTCACCAACTTCGTCGATTTCTTTTCTTGCATCGAGGTCTTGTGCAAAATATAGGAAAAACATGCAAAATCCTATCTTGGGTATGGACGAAGTCTGAAGGTTCTTTCTGAAAAATAAGACATGTTTCAAAGTAAAGCTATTCTAGAGAAATAAACTTGCAAAGATTTTGAAAATTTTAGTCAATACGCCATATACAATAATCGGATACGTCGTATTACTGAATCAGAATGGATACGATGTATTGGTTAGAAAGTTAGATACGCCGTATTCAATAGAGTTGGATAAGCCGTATCAGTTTGTCGACCAGAACAATGTATTATGAAAAACAATTAAATAAAGAACACAAAAACAAGACAAGAAAACAATTAAAGACAAAATTATACACTAATCTAAATTACACTAATTCTAATGGTTAGATCTAATCTAATGCTAAAAACCAAAATATCAAATAAAAATTAAGATTAATTCTCACTCCCCAGCAAGGGCGCAAAAAACTTGATTGTGTCGTTGTGTGGTGTTAAATTATGATTCAAGTTTTAAATTTATATTTTGCCGACATTACAAAAAATAACACTTTAACAGGCAGTGTACCCGATCGGTGGGAGTTTCATGGTAAGTAGGGTGTCAAACACTTGGAGCGAAGTTAAATCTTTCAATTTATTAATACTTTAGTTTTTCTAATCTAAGTTAGTCTAATCTATGCCAAACCTACGCTAAACCTATGTTAATCCTAAATCTAATAAAAAAAGGTGGTTTTCTGTCTGGGAGACTGGCACAGGTTTTGTGGTGACTAAAACCAATTCAAGACACTTTAACCTACGCCAGCAAATTAACAAAAGATAAAAGAGTGGTCTAGCCAAATATAAGAAAACTATATTAGCCATTATTAATCCAGTCAGAACGTTGGTTTGTTTATTAGTCCAATGATTACTTATCTCGAGGCGGTATATCATTTTTAAGACTTAGGCGTTGCTTCTTCCTAAGACCTAGATACGTAGAATTCTGTCACAATTAAACGCATTCGCATAAAGCATCCTTATTTGATGATTATAATCTATCTTAAGGATTAAGACAATGGTGATCTTGTTAAACCCTAGCTCATAGCGACTTTACCCACTTACTGCTTAACGGCTCTTTATATACTAGTAGTCTACTTTCCTAGTCTTTACCAATCGATTAGAACGTACTCGTTGGTACCAAGGTCACCTTATGGCTCAAGTAAGCTCACAATCAAAGGGCAAAGATAGGTCAATATTTATGATCCTATGATTCTAAATATATAAATTGCAATATGGAGAGCTATCCCGGACTCTTAGCCTACGCCCAAACAGCACCGAAGTTGCAACGCATTAAATATGTAGGACTAGACCCAGTTGACTGATAGGTCGCATACTTAAGCATGTAAACAAGTATGATGATAAACATAAACAGGCAATTCAATGATAAATTAAGAAATCGAGATAAACAAGACAAACATTAAGATCTTCATAACAATGGCTAATACCCGAAGGTATTAGCCTTCAAATGTCATAATTATTACAAAAGTAATGATTTAGCTAAGGTAAACTAATTGAGTTAACGAATGATACCAAAAACTGAACGATTACAAGAGTATAAGAAATTACACATTGTCTCCTATGGAATGAATCATGTTGCTTGACCTCTTCTGTTCTTTTTCTCTTCTGAAAATTGACTTTTATGGTTTAGGTATCGAGAATATGATTTTGCACACTTAAAACTCGTTTTTGAGTTTTCTATTTATAAGGTCTGAAGTCGGTTTTGATACGGCGTATCCAAGGTCTTGGATACGGCGTATTGGGGTTTTCTTGGAGTAGGGACCATGTTTGATATCTTCCAGAATATTTTATTCCCATATAGCTTGAATACGGCGTATTGCCTTTCTTGGATACGGCGTATTGCCTTTCTTGGATACGGCGTATTAGATCTTGTGGTCTTCTGTCTTTGGGGAGTGCAAACACATATACGCCGCATCTTCCTTGATGGATACGGTGTATTGGTCTTTAGAATAGTAATCTTCAAATATCTTCGTTTAAGCTCCAGAATGCGTGCCTTTTAGTCAATCTTCACCAAGTACTCCATAATTACTACAATTCTTAAATATGAAATATTAAGTAACAATTCTTTGCAATAATTATACAAAATAGGTTAATTACATGGGACAAATGATGCTATAAAATAGACGTTATTTGATGTCATCAATGGTGTATAAATAAACAAACTATAACTATAAGAGAGAAAAATTAACTAAATCCATCTTGAAATTTATCCAAAACGATAACGAGTCTATAGCATAATAACCAAACATCATCACCAAATGATGACCAAATACCAAAAGTAAATTGTTTTTAGTTAAGGATGCATAATTTAAAGAGAGACAAACATCCTTAGCACAATGGTGTGCTTTATTTATTTGTTTCATCCTTCTTGCTTGTGGGTCTTCTAATCAAGAAAGTGGTCAAATTTAAGAATATCTTCCGAAGTGAACTTCCCCAAAAGTTTCCTCCTTGTCTCTTTGGTCTTGAACCTTCTAGTGAATTTTCTTCCGCTTGGCGTTATCAACTTAAACTTTTCATGCCATGCTCCATCTCCTTCGGTCTTCTTGTACAATACATGTCTATCGGACCCCCAATCTGTCACACCCCCAAATCGGTTTGCAACAGAAATAGGTAATCCGAGGGCGTGACGTTATAAATATCTCAAACACAAGTGCACGAGAAAGACCACTATATGAACGTTTTGAAAATAAACATCGTTGCATAATTATAAAATAGTTAAGTCATTACAATACTCTAAAAGTAATACGTTAAAAATACGGAAGCTGACAAGATGTTTAAAGTACAACGGTATTCAAATGATAGACATAAGTTCTCTTGAAAAGTGAAGTCATAATGCACGTAGACTCTATGAAGCACATCAAGAGAAATCCAGTTAAGCACTTGAAAACATACTTAAAACGTAAACATAAAGTTGGTGAATTCGTAGGTTTAAGCATTTCACAAGTATGAACCACAAGATTTGTAAACGTGTGACTATTGTAACACATACAATATCACAAAAGGTATTTACGTTGCACTAAGTTTATGACACCGAAGCTAGACATAGTATGTAGCACACTTGATGCTAAGAAAGGCTTTCCCTTATAGGTATCCAACCAAAGACCATCTATAGTTTGACATGGTATACGTCCGTTTGACCGGTACTACACCGTGAGTACCCAATACAAGTAAGAGTTACCAAACCCTGATGGGGGCTATCAATCCTAATAGATCTATTTATAACACTCACGCTTACATTAAGTAATTAACGGTGTATGAATACGGGCAATAGTGGTTTAGCGGTAACTTAGGCAACACGTAAACATGTAAGAGTAAAGTAAGTACTTGTCCACAAAAGCAAGCAATGTTCTCACCCCAAAGTTGTAAATGATTGTAAAAAATAGTAAAAACATGGGGATACGAACTCACCTTAAGCAATTGGTAAGCAACGTAATAATCAACGTGAAGTACGAGAACAAGGTCTTAACTGCGACCTAGATAATAGTTACGCGCTTTAGAAGCGAGAATAGCATATCAAAATGTTAAATAAGACTTTTATAGAAGTATATATCATCCACTTACATTTGTGTCCTAGTTTATTTAATAAAAATGTGTCTAAATGAAAATATAAGGTTTTTATATAGGTTATGACATTTATACAAAAATTACCATTTTGGGAAAGTTTCTAACGTCGCCTAATTATATATAACCGACCCATGATCATTCGCTAAGGTTTTTAAGACTCAATCAAACTTGAAACCGCTCAAAAACCCTTTTTAATATTCAATCAGCTCACATTTTATTATAATATTTCAAAAATGACTCAACTTTATGGTGGCCTAACTCTCTCGTCTTTGACTTTCAAGCTTAACGAAAATTCGCTCCCTTTGGTAAAATTTCATTCCGGACAAGTTTCCTTTTATACACTTTGGCCAAATCAGACCCAAAATGGGTCAAAACCTTGATTTTGAATCGGGACAGAATGTCTGTATTTTGTTAAAAGCTGTCAAAATCATTTATTTTCCGTCAATCTTAAATTGGCCATATCTCCCTCGTTACAACTCTGTTTTTCACGTTCTTTATATCCAAATTCGTCTAGGAAACGTATACTATCCAAATTTTAAAGCTTTATCTTGTCAAAATGTTTTCACGACATTCAAAACCTACAAAACTATTTCGGACAACAACATGTCCCATCATAACTTAGCCGAAAACACCACAATTTTCCCCAAGGGCCTAAACTATCCTATCTCCATTCACGACGAAATCCAACAACGAAAACCATCTCAAAGACTAACCTAATCCCATCGTCTCATTTACCAAATGCCACCTTTAATGCTCTACACTTTGCTACAACCTCAAAAGTACACAAAAAATGCAAGTTTATAGATAAATTTTCAATCTTTAACAACGAGTTGTACAACCTTGTTCATTTTAGTGTTTTTGTTATGAAAAGAGACATCAAACGTGGATGATATAGTTTTTAATAAGAATAGAAGATGGTAAGTGAACGGATAGAAGAAAAGTTCACTCAAACAAAGGAAACAACGATACTTACTTGTAGGAGAAAGATGATGATGAAAAGCTTGTGTCTTTAACCCGAATAACTATGAAATATACCCCGAATAATAAATGAATCGCCCTAAAATAACCAAGGAATGAACCACGATCAACAATCTAAAAATAATACTTAAATCAAGAAGCAAAAACCCCAATTGTTGGTGTTGTTTGGCTCGTACGTCGCAAGAAAAAAGGGAAGAGAAGAATTACTTGAGTGTGTATCTTTAGAGAGAAGTATTATGTTGGTGAAATGAATGGATGAGTGAAATATAAATGGATAGGTTCATGTATCTAGGATAGAACCTAGAACCTTCATAAAATGGTATCCTAGGATTTGAATGTACTAGGAGACCAAGTAGCTAAATTTAGGGAGGGATGTTAGGAGGGGGGACGACATCAACAAGAAAAGGAGGGGCCAAAATTGTTGAAACTTGATTCCCTTCCACTAGATATTTTTCCATGAAGATTTAAGATATTTAAGCTTGCTTATAATTTTATTTCTAGTAATATACGCAATACCCGAAAAACACAAAACGAGCGACTTTCTGAAATAAATAACAGAATTTAGAATATGTACTTGAAGGGTAAAAACGCGATAGTCTTCCAAGGACTACGTTGAATATGAATCCAAAACGCATCCGGTAACGTTTCTTTGTTCCACGCGGGATAACTTCCTTGTTTGTGATCAAGTCAACACGTAACTTATAAAAAGTCTAACTTATTTACGCAAATGGAAAGATTTTTGACCTGCGAATATACGGAGTGTCACATCCTTTCCACGTTAATAGAGTTTTGACCTCAAAGCTTAAGTCGTGGCATCCGGTGCCGATACGGGGTCGAAAAACATGTGAGGATATTTCTTTTGAAACTGATCTTCATGTTCCCAGGTGAACTCAGGTCCTCTTCTTGAGTTCCAACAGACCTTGACGATAGGAATACGACTCTGTGAGAACCATCCAACTCAAGTTGGTGACTGATAAATTTTATAACGTCTTTGACTAAACTTACTTGTGTTAAGTTTATTTTGTGCTTGTCGGGTCATTTTGTGCTTAGATTTTTTTTATTAGGAAGCCTTGTTATCGAATGTGCCTTCGACCTACGATCCTAATAAACATCAATTTCTTATAAATAATATTTTTAGTTATTTTAAAAAAATAGTTAGTGTCACCCGTACAAAAAGAAAATAATAATAAAAGTAAAACTTAGTACATTTTTTTACGTGTCTAAGTCTTTTTTTAGGCATAACCCGGTACTTGCACCTATGCGTTTATTTATTTACGTCTTAGACTTAAGGCATTTTGTGTTGTAATGAAACATAAATATCTTCCAAAAATTAACATATTGTTGTCAAGCCTAAATATTTAAATTTAGTGATTAAGTGAATTATCATTTAGACATGTATATCTAGGCGCATGAGTTGACACTTCAAAATATCACACTAACGTGGAAATATTATATATAGCTTTAATATGTATATCTAGGCGTATGAATTGTGACTAAGGAAATGTAGATAATATTTTTTTTAGTTAAGCCACGTATAGATATAGCTTTGATAAGGTGTCAAGTAAAAGAAACGTGTTAAGTCTAACTATAGTTAGACTAATGACAAGGAAAGTTGGTATAAATGAGATGAAAATCCATCTCATTCTCATCTTTATTTCACCACATATTAAAAAAAACAAAGAGACGTTATATTAAGAAAAGTTCTTAAAGAAAGAGGAGATAATGTACAACAAAAATAATTTGTACAAGCCTTTTAAGAAGACATCAAATGGAGCTACTGGAATGGTGTATTTGAGGGTGTTTGAAATTTAGAAACATTAAGGTTGAAAGAAATATAAGTAATGTTAATATCTTAAGGTCAATCGGTTGTGTTTAGTAAAGTTTACGTTTGCGGGTTGCTTTTAGTGATAGTTGTTGTGCCCGTTCTTGTACCCACACCTTACTTGTAAAGGTGAGTAATCAGAAACCCCTTTTTACCATTTTTACATACTTTTTGGGGTGAAATGCATGCTTTAAATTGACGTATTATTAATTTTTTATCTACTTGAGACTTTGATATATATATATATATTGAATTAGTTTGACATGAAAATCTTGGTTGCTTTTATGACTTAGAGTATTCTTGATAAATACTTGTGACATGACAAATATTGCGATTTGACATAATAGACTTTAACACTTCCATTTTGAGTTGTGTTGGGCTCTATTTTTGACGTGACATGCTTTTTAGACTTAGACTTATCTGATTATAATATGGGTAATAGTGTCAGAGATGTGGGTGTACCGTTCGTACCCCAAGGTAACATACCATTCATACGTCCTCACATTGTTAGTCCCCCATTGGTTTGCCATTCGCACTTCAATTATACGCACTGTTCGTGCGCTCCACTGTTCAGGAGAGTGTAAATATTAAGGATAGCGCTATTAGAGGTCGGCCAACCTCGTTTCCTGTTTATGGAACGTATAGTATTTATATAGGGGCATTTGTTGTATTCCACTATTATACATGTTATATGTTGCATCTTATCCCAACCAAGTGTATTTTGACTTTTTGACGTTTTATTTTTGAACTTACATTCATTATGGAAATGTATGTGAATCCATATGTTACAAGTTTTGTATGGGCGGGACTTGTAACAAGATGGGTTGATATGACATTTGCCATGAGGGCATTTCTAATAAAAAAGGCTTTCGTGTTATTTAAAACCTGTGTACTCACCAACTATTTCATAGTTGACCCGTTTTTCTCATGCATTTCAGGTGATCATCAGTAATGTCTTTCCAAGGCACTTGCATATGAAGTTATCTTTTTTTAAAGACAATGTTGTATCTATAAAGACTTATGTTTATGATCCGATGTTTGGATCTAAAGTACGTTTGTAATGTTGCGGACTTATTTCAATATTATGTATGGTGTTGTTCTATTATCTTATGCTTGTGCCTATTTCTGCTACACTCCGTGTTTCCGCTTTGGTGGGGGTGTAACAGAAATTGGTATCAGAGCCAAAGGTTGTAGAGAATGCCGGTTTATCAAAAATAAAAATCACAACTATAACCAAAATAACATTTTCATAAATACCAAACAGTATACGAGTCGACTAGTCCTAGCATTGCATCATTAATCCTTAATTAAGCATAGCCTCATCACCTATGCCTAATTAAGGAAGAATCATGCAATGATAGGAGTAGTAGTCTTGGATCATGTTTGGTTGGGTTTTAAATATTAATCACCTAAAATTACATCGGTTATGTGTATGTACCTATCATGTTCATGCATTCATGTTTAACCTACCGTACTTTATGTGTATTAATGTTTATATGTTTTATCTGTTTTACATTATGACCTGTTTAGACTAAGCACGACTTTATTTCCATTTTATTACAGTCAATATGTCACGGTCATCGTCATCCCTTGTCGCCAACGAGTCCGCACACTACCCTTACATGAGGCTACTAGTCACGAGACTGCTAGTCTTTCCATACCTCCACCGACTACTCCTATACCTCCACTTCCTACTATTATGCCTCTATCGCCTACCATTATACCTACACCGACTCACCAGAGACCCTACTTGAGACAGACATCCAGGATGAGGGTTATACCCCTGACCTGAAACTCGCTTGGGATGTACGAGTCACTTGTCCCCACCCAAAGTGTGTACCATAATGATGAGTCATCCACCCATGCTCCTACTCTGGTTATTGATAGGTACTTGCGACATGCTGCCATGGACCAGCCTGCACGTGCTACTGGGCCTCGACCTGATGTGCCCAGGAACTACGGGCCCTACATGAACTGCCAAGAGCTTGAGAGGATGCATCAACTGACACCAGTGTCACATGACTACAAGATTAGGCCGGTCTCCACTCCTAAACCATACATGACATTATGAACAATATAAAGAGAATAGATCAACGGGTGAATAGAGATCAGGGTGTCGCCTTCGAGGCAAGAGCATTAAATAGGATGACTTGGTATTTGACCACATCAGCAGTGTTGGTTGTATTGTTGTTACTTGTGTCAAGGATGGTGTTTGGAGCTTAGTTCTATATGTATCGTTTATATCGTTTTACCATTAAGTTTATCAGATTCATGATATATTAGTTTTTGTATGTAGATGATGTAAAAGTTATTGTATGTAGGATGAATGAATAGTTTTGTATGTAGGTTTATGTTGTTAGTACTCTCTTTGTAATTAAAACTTTCAATATTAATAAAGAAGCCATGCCTAATATTATTATGTCTATTATTATTGTATTTATTAAAAACTTTGAATGGGTACTGTTATTTCTCTTTTGGTACATTAATTAAATCAGTATTCAAATATGTTACTTGTATGATATTATCTTGCAAAAAAAATTGTTTATATATGTGTCACGTAAAGAATTTATTCGTTCAACACCTTATTTAAACACATGTTTTTGGTCAATTATAGAATCATAGCTGCAAGGAACACACGTTCAGGAGTAAATAACAACGTCGACCCAACCAATAATGATGCTAGATTGGCAGACCTCCTCACCCAAATCGTTTTAAACCTTAATGCAAGACGGACTAACGACATAGAAGGTTCCTCTAACGATAGAAATGGATGTAGCTATAATACATTCATGGCTAGCAATCCTAAGGAATTTTATGGCACTGAAGGTGCCGTTGGTCTGCTGTTATGGTTTAAAAGTGTAGAGTCAAATCTCAGTATCACCAAATGTGCTGAGGGAAATAAGGTTGATTATACGGCTTGTCTGTTGCAAGGTCGAGCATTAACCTGGTGGAACACCTAGGTGCAGACATGGGGGCGTGAAGCTGCAAATGGCTTATCATGGGAGAATTTCAAAAAGTTGTTGATAGAGGAGTATTGTAGGAAAGATCAGGTGCAGAAACTTGAATTTGAGTTTTGGAACCATATGATGATAGGCAATGAGATTGACAAATACACGGCCCACTTTAATAAGAGAAAAGGGTTGATCATTACATTTGGGGTTTGGTCCCTAAGATGAGAAGGATGGTCACCTCATCCAACCTAATAACCTTGTAAGCTGCTATAGGACTGGCTTACCGTCTGACCAATGATGTGGTCAGATCTAGTGGGGTGTCAAAGGGAAATGACAATGAAAGGAAGAGGCGTGAAGACCAGCAGAGAAACTGGGGTCATAACCAGCAAGATAAGAGGCAATGAGTGACCAGAAACAATGGAATGGCTGCCCAAGAGCCACGACTATATGCGGGCCCACACCCTAAGTGTGACCATTGTAACCTGCATCACTCAAAAAACTGCCCAAAGTGTGACAAGTTTAAGCAGACGGGTCACCTTGCTAGGAACTGTCATAGGGCGGCATGCTATGAATGTGGAAGTTTTGATCACCTCAAGAATGTTTGCCCGAGGTTGAACCGAGCACCTAACAATAACTACAAGAACAACAATAACAATGCTGGAAATCAGAGAGCACCGCCCCGAGGTAGAGTTAATGTGATTGGAGCTAAGGAGATAAGGCAGAATCCTAATTTGATGACTGGTATGTTTCTCTTAAATGATCACTACGTATCTGTTCTATTTAATACTGGGGCTGATAGAAGCTTTGTCTCGTTAGAGTTTAGACCACTAAATTAAAATTTTGAGTGTCTAAAAGATTCTTATATTATTGAATATGCAAATGGCCATGAGTATGTGGCTAGGGAGATATTGCTAAATTGTAAGCTGAATTTAACCGATAAGTTATTTGACATTGACTTAATTCCGATTGAGCTAAAAAGTTTTGAGGTGGTAATTAAAATAGATTGGCTTACCAAAGTCCAAGACAAGATCAATTTCCTAGAGAAAGTTTTTAAAATACCTCTTAAAGGCAAAAAAAAACTTTAATTATGCAAGGAGAGAAATCCGTGAGAGATTTAAAGACCGTGTCGACTATTAAGATGCGTAAGTACTTAGAGAAAGAGTGCTTCGCGTTCTTGGCACACGTTGTAGAGAAAGATCCAAATGTGAAGCTCATCCAAGATATCCTAGTAGTGAAAGATTATCCGAAAGTTTTTCTTGAAGATTTGCCTGGACTTCCTTCGCCTAGGAAAGTTGAGTTCCAAATTGATCTAATACCAGGAGCGGCACCTGTAGCAAAGGCGCCATATCGTTTAGCACCATCAGAGATGCAAGAATTGGGGAGCTCCAATCCTCTTCGTTAAGAAGAAAGGAGGATCAATACGTATGTGTATTGATTATAGGGAATTGAACAAACTGACAATTAAAAATCGGTACCCACTTCCTCGAATTGATGACCTCTTTGATCAATTTCATGGCGCCAAGTACTTCTCAAAAATCGATCTTCGATCAGGGTACCATCAGTTGAAAGTCCATGAGGAAGACATTCCCAAGACGGCCTTCAGGACGCGTTATGGGCATTACGAATTTCTAGTCATGCCATTTGGGTTGACAAACGCATCTCCCATATTCATGGACTTGATGAATAGGGTGTGTAGATCTTATTTAGGTAAATTCGTCATAGTCTTTATTGATGATATATTGATTTACTCATGAAATAAGGAGGATCACAAACAACATTTGAAGATTATCTTAGAACTACTCAAGGACTAGAAGTTATATACCAAATTCTCTAAGTGCGAAGTTTAGCTACAAGAAGTACACTTTCTTGGTCACGTAGTTAACGCAAAGGGAATTCATGTAGACCCTACCGAGGTTGAGGCTATTAAGAAATGGGAAGTACCGAGAACACCTACGAATATTCACCAATTTCTAGGTTTGGCGGGTTACCACCGAAGGTTTATCGAGATTGTCTCAAAGATTGCCAAACCATTGACGAAACTGACACAGAAGACCAAGGAGTTTGTTTGGAAAGAAAAGCAGGAAGAGGCCTTCTAAACGTTAAAGAATAAATTATGTGACGCACCAATTCTATCTTTGTGGTATATTGTGACGCATCACATAAAGGTTTGGGTTGCGTGCTAATGCAAAAAGACAAGGTCATTGCATACGCATCAAGACAACTCAAGAAGCTCGAAAAGAATTACACCATACATGACTTGGAACTTGGAGTTGTAGTCTTTGCACTAAAGATTTGGAGGCACTATCTTTATGGCATAAAGTATACAGTTTTCACCGACCATCAAAGTCTTCAACATATCCTCAACCAGAAATTATTCAACACGAGACAAAGGAGATGGATTGAACTGCTAAGTGACTACAATTTCAAACTCAAATACCATCCTGGTAAAGCAAACGTAGTGTCAGATGCTTTGAGCAGAAAGGAAAGATTGAGACCCTTACGTGTATGAGCATTAAGAATGTTAATCTAAATGAGTATAAAATATCGCATCTTAGAGGCTCAACCAGAGGCGATGAAAGATGAAAACTTAGAAGATTAAGCACTTTCTGGTGCAGACCACAAACTTGAAACGTGGTTTGACGGAGTCGAATACTTAAACAAGAGAGCTTGGATCCCAAAGATTAACAACCTGAGGAAGGTTGTTATGGATGAAGCTCATAGATCAAGATATTCTATCCATCCAAGAGCTGACAAGATGTATAAGGATGTAAAGGAGTATTATTGGTGGCCACGTATGAAGAAAGACATTGCCTTGTATGTTGGAAAATGTTTGACTTGTGCTAAAGTCAAGGCAGAACATCAAAAGCCATCCGGTTTATTGCAGCAACCAGAAATTCTAGTTTGGAAATCAGAAGAAATCATGATGGATTTTGTGACAAGTTTTCCCAGGACTACAAGAGGGCATGATTCGATATGGGTTGTAGTGGATTAGTTGACGAAGTCTGCACACTTTCTTCCAATCCAAAAAGGCTACAACATGAATAAGCTTGCCCGTGTGTACATTAATGAAATAGTTACTCGACATGGAGTACCTCTTTCCATTATATCGGATGAAGATAGTGATTTCACGTCGTGGTTTTGGCGACTACTTCAGGATGCTCTAGGTACTCGACTTGATATGAGTACTGCTTATCATTCACAAACGGATGGTCAGAGCGAGCGAACAATAAAGATGATGGAAGACATGTTATGAGCTTGTGTGATTGACTTTGGAGGTAGTTGGGATACTCACCTGCCTTTGGTGGAGTTCTCATATAACAATAGTTATCACACTAGCATCAAATGTGCACCATTCGAGGCTTTGTATGGGCGAAAGTATAGGTCGCCACTTTGTTGGTTAGAGATGGGAGACAGACAGCTGATAAGACTCGACATCATCCAAGAGATAGTTGAAAAGATCACGGCAATCAAAGAAAGGCTGAGAACCGCTAGGAGCCGACAGAAAAGCTATACCGATAATCATAGAAAACCCCTAGAGTTTCAAATCGGAGATAATGTGCTTCTTAAAGTGTCACCATGGAAGGGCATGATTCACTTTGGAAAGCAAGGCAAGTTGAACCCACGATATATTGGACATTTTAAGGTGTTGAAAAAAATTGGTTTGGTATCCTACCGACTTGAGCTACTGCAAGAGTTAAGTGGAATTCACGATGTGTTTCATGTCTCAAATTTAAAAAAGTGCTTAACTGACGAGACGCTCGTCGTCCCACTGGAGGAATTACATATCACTCACAAGCTCTAATTCATAAAGGAGCCATTAGAAATTATGGACCGTGAGGTCAAGACACTAAAGCATAATTGAATTCCTATCGTTAAAGTTTGATGGAATTCGCGGTGAGGTCTGGAGTTCACATGGGAGCACGAGGACGAGATCAAGCATAAGTACCCATACCTATTTTCGCGTGCGCAATCATTGGATAAGATGAACTGAATTGCGGGACGCAATTCTTTCTAATGGGTGGATGATGTGAGAACCGTCTAACTCAGGTTGGTGACTGATAACATTTTTATAACGTGTTTGACTAAACATACTTATGTTAAGTTTATTTTGTACTTGTCGGGTCATTTTGTGCTTAGATTATTTTTTTATTAGGAAGCTTTGTTGTCGAATGTGCCTTCGACCTACGATCCTAATAAATGTCAACTTATTATAAATAATAGTTTTAGTTATTATAAAAATAGTTAGTGTCACCCGTACAAAAAGAAAATAATAATAAAAGTAAAACTTAGTACATTTTTTTATGTTTCTACATCTTTTTTTGGCATAACCCGGTACTTGCACCTATGCGTTTATTTATTTACGTCTTATATTTAAGGCATTTTGTGCACTAATGAAACATAAACATCTTCCAAAAAAAATTTCCACATTAACACATTGTTGTCAAGCGTAAATGTTTAAATTTAGTAATTAAGTGAATTATCATTTAGACATGTATATCTAGGCGCATGAGTTGAAACTTCAAAATATCACACTAACGTGGAAATATTAGATATAGCTTTGATATGTATATCTAGGCGAATGAGTTATGACTAAGGAAATGTAGATAACGTTTTTTTAGTTAAGCCACGTATAGATATAGCTTTGATAAGGTGTCAAGTAAAAGAAACGTGTTAAGTCTAACTATAGTTAGACTAATGACAAGGCAAGTTGGTATAAATAAGATGAAAATCTATCTTATTCTCATCTTTATTTTACCCCATATAAAAAAAACAAAGAGACGTTATATTAAGAAAAGTTCTTAAAGAAAGAAGAGATACAGTACACCAAAAATAATTTGTACAAGCCTTTTAAGAAGACGTCAAATGGAGCTACTGGCATGGTGTATTTGAGGGTGTTTGAAATTTAGAAACATTAAGGTTGAAAGAAATATAAGTACTGTGAATATCTTAAGGTCAATCGGTCGTGTTTAGTAAAGTTTACGTTTGCGGGTTGCTTTTAGTGATACTTGTTGTACCCGTTCTTGTACCCACACCTTACTTGTAAAGGTGAGTAATCACATACCCTTTTTTACCATTTTTACATACTTTTTGGGGTGAAATTCATGCTTTAAATTGACGTATTTTTTTTATCTACTTGAGACTTTGATATATATATATTGAATTAGTTTGACATGAAAATCTTGGTTGCTTCTATGACTTAGAGTATTTTTGATAAATACTTGTGACATGACAAATATTGCGATTTGACCAAATAGACTTTAACACTTCCATTTTGAGTGGTGTTGGGCTCTATTTTTGACGTGACATGCTTTTTAGACTTAGAGTTATCTGATTATAATATGGGTAATAGTGTCGGAGATGTGGGTGAATCATTCATACCCCAAGGTAACGTACCGAGCGTATGTCCTCACCTTGTTAGTCCCCTATTGGTTTGCCGTTCGCACTCTAATTATACATACCGTTCGTGCGCTCCACTATCTAGGAGTGTAAATATTATGGATAACACTATTAGAGGTCGGCCAACCTCTCGTTTCCTGTTTATGGAACACGTAGTATTTATATAGGGGAATTTGTTGTATTCCACTATTATACATGTTATATGTTGCATCTTATCACAGCCAATTGTATTTTGACTTTTTGATGTTCTATTTTTAAACTTACATTTATTATGGAAATGTATGTGAATCCATATGATACAAGTCTTGTATAGGCGGGACTTGTAACAAGATGGGTTGATATGACATTTGACATGAGGGCATTTTTAATAAAAAGGCTTTTGTGTTATTTAAAACCTGTATACTCACCAACTATTTCATAGTTAACCCGTTTTTCTCATGCATTCAGGTGATCATCAGTAATGTCTTTCCAAGGCACTTGCATATGAAGTTATCTTTTTTTAAAGACAAATGTGTAATCTATAAAGACTTATGTTTATAATCTGATGTTGGACTAAAGTAGCGATTTGTAATGTTCTGGCATTATTTCAATATTTGTATGGTTTTGTTCCTATTATCTTTATGCTTGTGACCTATTTCTTGCTACACTCTATGTTCTGGCGTTGGGTAAGGGTGTTGACAGAACTCTGCATTAGACATTTCACCCTCACGGTCCGATATCTCGATTGGTTCCACAATAAAATGAACTTATAAACAATAATGATTCCTTCCAACAGAATAGCAAGTGTTTCGTCAGACAAACACTTTTTTAAGTTCGACACATAAAAAGTGCTATACAGTCGGCTTAGTTGTTCTGGGAGTTCAAGTCGATAAGCAACAGTTCCAACCTTGGCAATGATTTTGAAAGGTCTAATATATCGTGGGTTCAGCTTTCCATGTTTACCGAAATGTATCACCCCTTTCCATGGGGACACTTTGAGCATAACCTTATCTCTAACTTGAAACTCAAGAGGTTTACACCTCACGTTGGTGTTAACTCTTCTATCTATCACGGGCAGCTTGGATTCAACTTTTGATCTGAATGATCTTCTTGTCATTTCATGAAAAATCTCTAGGCCGGTGAGCTAACTATCCTCAACCTCATCCCAACAGATAGGTGATCGACACTTAATGACCATAAAATCCTCAAAGAGTGGCAACCTTAATGCTTTTGTAATACTGTTTATTGTAAGATAATTCCACAAGGGTAAAATGTCTGTCCCAACTCCTTTTCGAAGTCAATCATCCAAGCACGTGAGCAAATCCTATATTTGAATAACCTTTATCAGCTTGACCATCAGTCCATGATGGAAAGATTGTAGCTCGCCATGTCTAGCTGAGTAACCCAAAGCTTTCTAGAGTGGACAGCCCAATAAGTGAGAGTGAGATCTGCTATCTCTATCGTAGATTGATTAATAACTGGCACTCCATGCCTCGAGACAGACTTTCTTTGTAAGTACTTACTCTAATGCCAGTCGTTAGCATCTCATGCGAGTACAGCATTCTTTCGATTGGTAGGAAATGAGTAGATTTAGTGAGTCGGTCACGGTATTACCCAAATTGATATCTTGAATTTATTGCAGGGTTCCACTTCAATGTCTTAGGTAGTTTAGTGACGAAGTCCATCGTGATCTTTTCCTACTTCAACTGGGAATCTCAGGTTGAACCAACAAACCAGATGGTCTTTGGTATTCGGCCTTTACTTTGGCGCATGTTAGACACTTGCTAACGAAAGTAGCAATCTCTACCTTCATATTGGGCCACCAATATAATTTCTTGAGATCATGATACATCTTGTCTGATTGAGTATTTAGAATTATGTGATTCATTCATGATCAATTCCTTCAATCCTCCAAATCATGGCACCCAACTTTGTTTCTTAATACAAAGTGTTCTGTCGGCACGTGTCTCGAACTCTTTCCATGGAGGTTTTCTTCCTTCATTGCTCCAGCTTGAGCATTTAGAATCTAAGACGGGAGGTTTAAGTCGATTGTCATCATTAAGGCTCGAACTCTTAGCAGCTTAATCCTTTCCTTTCAGCTTAAGGCATCTGCCACCACGTTGGCCTTTCCAGGATGATAACGAATCTCGCAATCATAGTCACTCAGCAGCTCCAACCATTGGCGTTGTCTCATGTTTAACTATTTCTGATCTAGAATATGTTGCAAGTTCTTATGATTAATGAACCCAACACACTTCGTGTCATACAAATAGTGTCTCCACATCTTGAGGGCAAACACTACACCTCCTAATTCTAAGTCATGAGTCATGTAATTCTTCTCATGAATCTTAAGTTG
>BQNB010004826.1:0-30000 GCA_026074375.1 Tanacetum coccineum
ATATTCCGCCTTTGTTATTAATTCATTCTAGATCATGTTCTAAACAAACAGGAGCTTAAACGATTCTCAACAATTGGTATCAAAGCCTCGTGGCTCTTGATCTAGGATCACAAGGTTGTTTTTGATGTCGAATTTAAGATGAAGAAGGTTCGTGTTTTTGGTTCTTTGGAAAAAGGCGATTTTGGTTAAACTAGGGTTTTGTACAAACCCTAAATCTGGTTGTGTAGAAGACAAAAGACACACAATTATTAAAGAGTTGTGGTGAACCTAGGATTGGTCCGCGATTTAGGTTTTACCAAAAACCTAATTAAATTTGACATAGAGGGCTTACAACAGTAGGTATTTTTCATCTATAAAGGTTTTTGAATTTTGTGATTAATTATTTCTTGTGAATCAATCAATGGAAACAAATATTGAAGAAGCTGTAGGTATGTTCATAATTGGGTTTTTCTCAATATATGTACACGTGATTTATAATGGGTTTAAAGATGAAAAGCTAAAAGAATAAGAAAGAGATTGAACGTGCGTGTGCTGGTGATTATTTTTGAAATCATGCAACAATCATGGCATATTATATGCAATCACGATAATTTATCTTTCTGTGATTCTTTTGGATTTCATGGGCTTTTATTGTGTAGACTCAATGAATGTTAATTGTACTGTTTGGTTGCATGAGTGTTGCTTGACGTAAAGTTTTATGAAAATTTGAAAGCTGTTTGCAACCAAGTAATGCTCAACGACTTTATTCAATTTATACTGCTTGGGCCCATTGGAAGAATAACAATGAAGATTCGTATGATTGGATGGATATATATATTTCTCATGGATGCTTGCTACTGTTCGCATATGTGAACAGCAGGTGAAAATAAGATAGTGTTGCCCAAGGTTAAAAGGTACTGTTTGGGCTACATGTTATTACTGTTGGATCCATTACATGTTAACACTGATGTGCACAATTACTGCTGCTTGTTGATTCTAGTTAATACTGCCTTCGTGTATTTCTACTGCTGCCAAGTACTGTTCGTTATTGCTGTCATAAGTAGTTGGTTTCTACTGTTGGTTCGAACTCAGATATGTTACTGTTGCTATGACGACATCAAAAGAAGTTAAAGTTGGAAAAGAGAGTGCACGTGTATGGAATTAATGTCATAGTAGATTCGTGTGGGGATAATGAACATTAGTACTAATTGTTCAATTGCGTACATATTAATGTTGTTCGAGGATTTTGCTCGACATAGTTTCAGCTGCTTGGCTTGTCCAAGGAATGTGTTTCAATTGTTAGTTTCATCCGATAAAAAGGTTTATGCTGCTAATATTATTCGATATCGGGTAAAATGTAATATTTATTCTTGGATAATTAAAGTGATCTTGGACAGATGGGTGACACACACAGAAGGATTTTAGTTCTTAACAGATTACAAAGGCTCATTTTGGAGATTTTATGAATAATTGATTACGAAGAAGATTGTTTATGACTTATTTGACGGTGAAGTGGAATTATTTGGGTTTGTGTTCTTATCATATCTCAAATGGCTTGCAACGTTTGAAGATAACTTGTTCGTGCTTAGAAATGATGTGACGAAGACTTGACAAATCTAGCAAAGGTGTGCTATTTATCTTATGGTGCTCAATGTCACATTTGATATCACTTTGGTTATGTGTCTCATAGAGATGAGGATAATTGCAAGAGGTTGCAGTTCTACTTTTATTTCACAGATTTATTTATAAGTTTTGACGTCACATGGATAGTACAAGATTAAGACGCAAGTTTAGGTTTTTTCTACATCAGCATCAAGTTCGTTATACTTAGTTTTCTTCATTAGTGATCATTACATAGAGCTTATAGAATTGAAGATTCAAGAAATGGTTAACATATGGGTTTCAAGGGAAGCTTAATGTTAAAATGTCTAACCATTTATATGCTACATCAAGATGAAGGTTGTTACTACTGCTAGCCTTTGTTACTACTACTAGTGTAAGTTTCTACTGCTCAAGTTCATTTTTCTTAAGGTGCGTAATGAAGGGAAATTTGGGTCATTGGAATACTTGGATTGGAAGTGTAATATTGGTTCGTAGTTATGAAGATCAAAGTTGCATATTTTAGTCCCCTATTTGATGATGACAAAAAGGGGAAGAAGATTTGATGATTTGCAACTTGTAGATTCTTGATGGTATTGCATGGATTAAGGGGAAGTTTCATTTATATATTAACTTCATAGGAAGTTCGTGCTTATTTGGTTTTGTCATTATCAACTAGGGGAAGATTGTTGGGAATTATATTTTAGTTGATAAGATAAAACATGAATGAAACAAGATGGAAACAAGAAGGATCAAAGTTGTCATTGCAAGATTCTACAAGATGTAGGAGATAATGAAGATTTGGCCAACATAAAGATAAAGATGAAGAGATATCACGATAAACATTAGATGATTTACTTATTTAATACTTTTATTAGTTTCCATGTAAACCTTAACCTCCTTATGCTATAAAAGGAGGTCCAGGCATATAGTTTTCTGTGTGCACCAAAGGTGTAAAATATGTTGTGTGTGTGGGTTTACACGTCCCACAAGATGTAGATGCTAGCATTGGTGATGTAGCCCCAAGATCATTAGTTTGATCCTGTTGATGTAAACGTCTTACCATTGATCAAGTAAGATTAGGGCTTGTAGTAGTCATGTATCTTAGGTGATGATGATGAAAAAACTTGTATTAATAACAATGATTCTATGTTTGAATATTTAGCCTTTGTTATTAATTCATTCTAGATCATGTTCTAAACAAACAGGAGCTTAAATGATTCTCATCAATTGGTATCAGAGCCATGGGGCTCTTGATCTAGGATCTACAAGGTTTTTGATGTCGAATTTATGAAGAATAGTCCAAAGGTATCACATTTTTCTGTTTTGGTTTTCATTGGTGTAATTAGGGTTTTTCAGCAACCCTAATTCTGTAAAAATAGTAATTGTGGGGTACATGTAAACGAAATCATGGAAAAGAGCAGCAAGTATATATTTTTTTTTTGTTTCTACTAGATTTTGTAAGTCAATCATTTGATTGATGATGAACCCTAGTAGAGATGCAAAAGACACAAGTGATTTTTGGGCGTCAAGATGGTTAGTACTGCTTATTATCGTTTGTGCTGCCAAGTCTATTGTTAGTGCTGCTAAGGTTGTAACTTACTACTGCCAAAGTTAATTAATACTGCTCTTTGATATTTACTACTGCCAAGAATATTATTAATGCTGCTTCTATGCGTTAATGCTGCTAATCTTGAAAGTTAATGCTGCTATTTGAATAGAAGTTAATAAAAGTTAATACTGTCAGCATTAGAAGTTAATATTGCCAGTAGTAATTTCAAGTGTTAATACTGCTTGGGTTTTTGACCTGTACACTTAATGTTGCTGCTTGGTTATTAGTACTGCTAGGTTTGAAAAGCAGTTACTACTGTTCTTATTGGTCGTGGCTTATTAAGTTTGTACTGCTAGCATTAAAAAGCAGATTGGTTAATACTGCTTGGGCTTTATGGTTAATACTGCTAGCTTTGTTCGATATTGGATGACACACATGTTTGGATCTCGGATGCTTTGTTTAAGGGGAAGCTTACGGATTGATTTTTGTTTAAATGTTTAATGGCTCGTTTTTGGATTATTTGGAATAATTGGTTACGAAGATGATTGTTTATGACTTATTTGACGATGAAGTGGAATTACTTGGGTACGTGTTCTTATCATATCTTAAATGGCTTACAACGTTTAAAGGTAACTTGTTTGTGCTTAGAAACGATGTGACGAAGACTTGACAAATCTAGCAAAGGTGTGTGATTTTTCTTATGGTGCTCAATGCTCACATTTACTATCACTTTGGTCTGGTGTCTCATAGAAGATGAGGATAATTGTCAAGAGGTTACGATCTACTTATATTTCATAGATTTATTTATAAGTTTAGAGTCACGTGGATAGTACAAGATATAAGACACAAGTTTGGGTTATTCTACTTCTATACCAAGTTTGTTATACTTAGTTTTCTTTATCAGTAATCATTACATAGAGCCTACAGAATTGAAGATTCAAGAAATGGTTAACATATGGGTTTCAGGGGAAGCTTATTGTTATAATGTTTAACCATTTACATGCACCACTTGAAGTGAAAGGTTTCGTTACTACTGTTGATCTTTATTACTACTGCTAGTTTAAGTTTCTACTGCTTAAATTCATTATTCTTATTATGCGTCATGAAGGGTAATTTAAGTCATTGGAAGGTTGGATTGGTAGTGTGATATATGGTTTGTAGTTGTAAAGATTCAAGTTGCTTATCTTCATAAGACCCCTATTAGATTGTGACAAAAAGGGGAAGAAGATTACAGAGATAGGATTTACAGCTTATTATGTGTGGTGACATGGCATGTTATAAAGGAAGTCTGAATTAAGAAGATTTTGTTTCATTCAGGGAGATGATTACATCTCAACTTCAGGGGAAGCTTTGGCTTTATGATGAAGTTCGTACACGACTTTGTTTGTTTTGTCATCATCAAATAGGGGAAGATTGTTGGGATTCTAGATTTGATGAGAAAAAATAAATAAAAGAATGAAACAGGCAAAGGTGTAGTTGGTGAAGGTTCTGCAAAGAAGAAAGGAAGGACCGTGGCTATAACTGCTGAAGACATGCAGAAACGAAAAAATGATGTCAAGGCAAGAACTACTCTATTATTGGCTCTCTCTGATGAACATCAGTTAAGATTCAGCAAATATGATACTACTAAAGAATTATGGGAAGTCATTTTGAAAACCTTTGGTGGAACTGAAGCCACCAAAAAGACAAAGAAGAATCAGTTGAAACAGCAATATGGTAACTTTAAGGCTGAAGGATCAGAGACACTTGAACAAACTTTCAATAGGTTATAGGCTATTGTAAGTCATCTTGAGTTCATGGAGTTCCCAATTAAACAAGATGATTTAAACCAGAAGTTTTTGTTAAGCCTTGCTCCTGAATGGATTGTATACACCATAGTTTAGAGAAACAGGGATGATCTAGACACAATGAGTTTGGATGATGTGTATAATCATCTCAAAGTCTATGAACCTGAGGTTTAAAAGAGTACAGGGTCAAACTCCCAAAATATGGCTTTCATCTCTTCATCAAACACCAATAGTGGTAAAAGTGAAGTTTTCACTATTCAAGGAGTTTCCACTTCTGGTGTTCAAGTTTCCACTGCTAGCACTAATGTTGCCGCTGCTAGTCTCAGCCATGATACTGTTTGTGCATACATAGCTACTCAGCCAAATGGTTCTCAAATTAAATATGAGGACATCACTCAGATTGATGATGATGATATAGAAGAGATGGACATAAAATGGAACTTGGCTTTGCTAAGCATGAGGGCTGATAGGTTTTAGAAGAAGACTGGTAAAAAGATTACCATTCAAGGATCTGATGTAGCTGGTTTTGACAAATCAAAAGTGGAATGCTTCAATTACCATAAGATGGGTCATTTTGCTAGAGAGTGTAGATCACCAAGGAATCAAGACAGAGGGAATAGAGAAAACTACAAGAAGGATCCTAAGGTGGAAGAGACTGCTCCTAAGGCAATGATTGCCATTGATGACATTGGATGGGATTGGAGTTACATGGCTGAGCAAGATGAAAACTACGCTCTTGTGGCTGATGAAGAGGAAGTTCCAACATAATATGCTTTTATAGCCAAATCTAGCTCAAGTTCAGATAATGAGGTATATGATGATTCATTTTGTTCTAAATCATGTAGGAAAAACTCAGAAAGCCTCAACAATAAGATTATCAAGTTAAATGAAGAACTTAGTGATTGTGAGACTGACTTGTATAACTACAAAAGAGGTTTATCACAAGTTGAGGCTAGATTAGTTGAATTTAAACAGAATGAAATTAAATTCTATGAAAGAATTAGAGTCCTTGAGAGAGATTTAGAGCTTAGAGATAATAAAATTGAAAATCTCAGGAATGAATTAGAGGAGTTAAAGAAGGAAAAAGAAAGCATAGATTTTAAAATAGAAAAGTTTGAAAATGCTTCAAAAGATCTAGACAGTCTCTTAGGGAGTCAAAGACCAGATAAAGATAAGAAGGGTCTGGGATTTAATGAGTATACTGTTGTGCCACCCCCTCTTGCATAAGTCTATTCACTACCTAAGAAAGATTTGTCTTGGATGGGTTTACATGAGTTTGTTGATGACACTGTCACTAACTATACTAGGCCCACACCTAGTGTAGATGTATCAAAAGGTGTAAGTAGTGAACTCGAAGGTAATAATACTTCTTTTTTTAAGAAGGAGGATCATCTGGTAATGTTGTACCAAAACCTATGATTAGATTTGTAAAAGAAACTGGTTGTCCTAGTGTCTCTAAAACCAAAAATACTGAAAATTCTAGGAAACCAACTGTGAAGTATGCAGAGATGTACAGGAACATCTCACAAAGTCCTAGAGTTAGGGGAAACCAAAGGAATTGGAACAATCAAAAATCCCAACAGCTAGGAAAAGAATTTGTGATGAAAAATAAAGCATGTTATAACTGTGGTAGCTTTGAACATTTGAAGTTTGAATGCAAACAAAATATATGGGTGGTTAAAGGGAAAACTTTAAATAGTACTCATCCAAAATTGACATCTTTTGTTGAGACAGCACATTCACATGTAAAAAGACTCTTTGTAAGAAAATCAGCAGTTAAAAATAAAGTTTGGGTTCCAACTGTTAGAACAAAATTTCCCACTGTTGGCTCAAAAGTTCACACTGCTAAGCCAATAGTTGTTGCTGATAAGGGAAACAATGGAAAAGCTGTTAAGGCCTCAGCTTGTTAGATTTGGAAACCTAAGCAAAATCAAGGTTCAAATCTCAATGGTGTATCAGTGATCTTCAAGAAGTACAAATACATTGATATACAAGGCAGACCCAAGTCAGTGATGGCTTGGGTCCCTAAAGAAAATTAACAATCTTTCTTTTAAATGTGCAGGGCATTCCACAGCATAATATTGATGATAAAGGATATTGGGACAGTGATTGCTCTAGGCACATGACTGGCAACATATCCTATCTGTCTGAGTATGAGCCTTATAATGGAGGATATGTGTCATTTGGACATGGAAGAGGAAAGATTACTAGTAAAGGCACAATTAAGACCGGTAAACTTGAGTTTGAGAATGTTTATTTTGTGAAAGAACTGAAATATAATCTGTTTAGTGTGTCATAAATCTGTGATAACAAAAATATTGTTTTGTTCACTGATTCTGAGTGTCTTGTGTTGGGGAAAGATTTTAAGTTAGTTGATGATACTCATGTGTTGCTTAGGACTCCTAGACAGCAGAATATGTATTCCATTGAATTGAAAAATATTGTCCCTCATAAGAACTTAACTTGTCTGATTGCCAAGGCCTCTGAAGATGAAAGTATGTTGTGGCATAGAAGATTAGGCCATCTGAACTTTAAGACCATGAATAAACTGGTTAGGAATAATCTGGTTAGGGGTTTGCCTTCTAAAAGTTTTGAAAGTAACCATACTTGTGTTGCCTGTCTGAAAGGAAAGCAGCATAAGGCTTCTTGTAAGAACAAGTTAGTGAATTCTGTTTCTAAGCCCCTCCACACATTGCATATGGATCTGTTTGGACCTACTTCTGTCAGTAGCCTTAATCATAAATGGTATTGCTTAGTTGTGACTGATGATTTTTCTAGGTTTACTTGGACTTTCTTTCTAAAATCTAAGAATGAAACAAGTAGCATTCTTAGGAATTTTATAACAGAGATAGAAAATCTAAAGGATCTTAATGTAAAAATAACCAGATGTGATAATGGGGGTGAGTTTAGGAATAGAGAGATGGATGAATTCTGTTCTAAGAAAGGTATTAAGAGAAAGTTTAGTAATGCTATAACCCCTCAGCAAAATGAGGTTGCTGAGAGAAGAAATAGGACTCTCATTGAAGCTGCAAGGACCATGTTAGCTGATGCTAAACTTCCTGTCACTTTTTAGGCTGAAGTAGTTAACACTGCTTGTTATGTTCAAAATAGGGTTTTAGTTAACAAGTCCCAAAATAAGACCCCTTATGAATTGTTTAATGGTAGATCTCCTGCTATAGGATTCTTAAGACCATTTGGGTGTCATGTCATGATCCTTAATACCTTAGACCACTTAGGCAAGTTTGATGCTAAAGGAGATGAAGGTTATTTTGTTGTATACTCCCTGAATAGTAAAGCATTTATGGTATTTAACAAGAGAACCAACAAAATAGAAGAGAACCTGCATGTGGATTTTCTAGAGAATTAACCTATTGAGAAAGGAGCTGGTTCCAATTGGCTTTTTGATATTGATTCTTTAACCAAATCAATGAACTATGTACCAGTCGTTGTTACAGGAACATCTTCTACTAACATTTCAGGTACAAAAGAAGTTGCTAATCAAGCTATGGAGGAAAATGTGTCCACCCTGAGATTCATTGCTCTTCCAAATTGGTTTGATGAGGCTCATATGACATCTTCTCATGATTCTTCAAGGAAAAGTGATGCATTTTCAGAAAAAGGTGCTTCTCAAAATAAGCAAGATAGCAATGCTGATGTCTTTGAAATCAGTAGGAACACCAATCCCACTGCTACTTTAAAAGACCCCACAGCTAATCAAGTGGAGCTTGTCTTATCATCAACAGTGGAAACTGAAGTTCCCACTGTTAGTTCACCTGTTCCCACTGATTGCCTATCTATTCCTCCTGTGAGCTCAAGTGGCCCAAGAATCATTTCAAGGGGGTTCAAGCTATCAGGAAACACCATCCTTGGGCAATGCTATGACCTTTGAAAACAGGTTGGAGGATCTTTTTGAAGATTCAACTGCTTCAGTTAGTTAAACTGAAGTGGAAGCTGACTTAAGCAATATGGAAACTAACATTCAAGTCAGTCCAACTCCTACTCTCAGAATTAATAAAGATCATCCAAAGAGTCAGATAATTGGTCCTATTGATACTCCTGTTCAAACTAGACACAAGGCCATGAATATGAAAGAACAAAGTTTCATAGCTACAATTCATCAAAAGACTAATCCTGATCTCCTTCAGTATTGTCTATTCTCATGTTTCTTATCACAAGAAGAACCCAAGAAGTTTGTTGATGCTCTCAAAGATCCAAGCTGGGTAGAAGCTATGCAAGAAGAGCTTCTATAGTTTAAGATTCAGAATGTTTGGGTTTTGGTTGACTATCCTAAAGGGGGTAAGACCTATTAGAACAAAATAGGTTCTCAAAAACAAAAGAGATTTAAGGGGTATAGTAATCAAAAACAAGGCCAGGCTAGTGGCACAAGGGCATACTCAGTAAGAGGGAATTAACTATGTAGAAGTCTTTGCACCTGTTGCAAGGATTGAGGCTATTAGATTATTCTTAGCCTATGCGTCCTATATGGGCTTTACAGTATACCAAATGGATGTTAAAAGTGCCTTTCTGTATGGAACTATCGATGAGGAGGTATATGTGATGCAACCCCCTGGATTTCAAGATTCAGAATTTCTAAACAGAGTCTACAAGGTAGTGAAGGCTATGTATGGACTTCACCAAGCTCCTAGAGCTTGGTATGGTACTTTGTCCAAGTATTTATTGGATAATGGCTTTCAAAGGGGTACCATAGACCAGACATTATTTATCAGAAAGTACAAAGGAGAATTCTTGCTTGTACAAGTGTATGTTGATGATAGTATATTTGGATCGTCAAATCCAAAGATGTGCAGATAATTTGAGGCCCTAATGCATGACAAATTCAAAATTAGTGTTATGGGTGAACTCACCTTCTTTTTTGGGTTGCAAGTACTACAAAATAAAGATGGCATCTTTCTCTCACAAGACAAGTATGTTGCTGATATTCTTAACAAGTTTAGACTCTCAGATGTCATGTCAGCAAAGACTCCCATGGATAGGGAGCATCCCTGGGGAAAAGATGGAGCTGGTAAAGATGTAGAACTTCATTTGTATAGATCCATAATTGGATCATTAATGTATCTCACTGCATCAAGACCAGATATCATGTTTACTGTCTGTGTTTGTGTTAGACACCAAGTGACACCTAAAGAATGTCACCTCCATGCTGTTAAGAGAATTTTTAGATACCTAAAAGGTCATCCCAAGTTGGGCCTTTGGAATCCTAAAGAATCTCCCTTTGACCTGGTGGCATATTCAGACAGTGATTATGGTGGTGCTAATCAAGATAGAAAGTCAACCACTAGAGGTTGTCAGTTCTTGGGAAGAAGGTTGATCTCCTGGCAATGCAAAAAGCAGACTATTGTGGCCACTTCTACAACTGAGGCAGAATATGTGGCAACTGTAAGTGGCTGTGGACAAGTGCTTTGGATACAAAATCAGTTGCTGGACTATGGGTACAATTTTATGAACACTAAGATATATATTGATAATAACAGTGTAATTTGTATAGTTAAAAATCCTG
This sequence comes from Tanacetum coccineum, assembly GCA_026074375.1. NCBI lineage: Eukaryota > Viridiplantae > Streptophyta > Magnoliopsida > Asterales > Asteraceae > Tanacetum > Tanacetum coccineum. The sequence continues at coordinate 10,436 of BQNB010004826.1, forward strand.
TCTATCACTCTAAAACAAAAAACATTGAGATAAGACATCATTTTATAAGAGACTGTTATGACAAAAAGTTAATTAATGTGGATCATATCTACACAGATGATAATGTATCAGATCTTTTAACAAAAGCCCTTGATGTGGGGAGGTTCCAGTACTTGGTTGTAAGTATTAGGATGCTTAACCCCTAACATGTCAATTCCTAATGAGACCCGCTTTTCTTTGCTAAACTTTCACGCGTGAAGATACCGTGTACCACTTTGCAACAACAACAACTCCTGGTCATGGAGCAAAAGTACACGGTTCAATTCCTAATAAGACTGTGTACCACTTTGCAACAACAACACTTGGTTATGAAACTATGTACCACATTTCAATTCCTAAAGTACTGCTAATCAATAGCTATAATGCAAGTAAGGGGTGTTTAAAAGCAGTATGAAATTGTTTGTAAATATTGCTTATCTATTTATTGTGTTTTGATAAAGCATATAAGTTGTTCGGAGGGTGTTGAGGATGACTTATCTAAACTGCTAATCTGAGACCGAAATAAGTACTTCTAAATAAGCAACTTGAAGTTGCTTGTTCCAAATTGCTTATTTATAAGCAATCCCAAACACCCTCAAAACTGCTTATCCATTTTACCAAAACGTAAGAAACAGATAAACAACTGCTTATTTCGAAAGCCATAACTAGTTCCAATAAGCAACCCCAAACACCCCTTAAACATATAAACAAGACCCGTATCAAAAAATACCCACCACAATCCATACATGCAACGGATAAGTACACAAATGATACTGCTTCCAATTAATTGCAACAACAATTCTAATAAAAACAAGAGTCAAGAACCAACAACAACATTCCACTTGAACTAAACAAAAGAAAAGACAACAACATGAAGTAACAGATATGTATAATATTTTAAGATATAGGTGGAAAAAAATGTGTGGGTTGGGTTACGGGTCGAAACGGTTTGGTATGACCCACCAACACTTATTACTCTTTTTACATGGAATTTGTAAATATTTAATGTATAAGAATAAAGATAGTTTAAGAATGCACTATACTTATTCAATAAAGCAGTCGCAGATTCTTGGAAATGCTTGAGTATTCTTTGACCGACCGGTAAACCATTTAGCTCATTTGGCCCATACCCCTTTGAGCTCAAACATTCAGCTAGAGTCTTTTTGGTCCATAAAAAATAAAATTTCACCCACATTAACACATTTTAGTTTTACCCATTGGATAAATTTTTCAATAAAATACAGCTAAAATTATCCATTTTTACATAAACGGGTTGCAATTGATACCTATTCCTCATGTGCTCACAAATCCAAATCCAAATACACGTTCATAACACAATATGCCACTGCTTTTGTACTGGACATTATCCAATAAGTGCTGAAATTTTTCATGGAAAAATTCAAGAATTTCTTAGACGACCTTGATAGACAAGAGATTTACTAACTCTACGGCTTGGTTCAAGAAAAGGTTAAGGATCATCCACTTGAGGGTCCTGATTTAGATCTATAGGGAGACCTTAGGATGGTGTTTGATCCAAATGAAGAAGATGACATATGGATAAATCAACAGTACTGGGAGTTGCTGAGATGGAAATTGCATGAATCTAGTGGTGTTCACTCTTTGTTCTTGGATGGTACATCAATACAGATAAACATGCTAGTAGAAAAGAAGTACCCATTAAAGAAGGAAGTATTGGAAAAGATGATCAACTTGAAGTTAGATGCAGAAGAAGAAAGTATTATGGCAATTGAGCTTTTACAGTTTATCAAATCTCATATTGAAGAACAGAGTTAGTATGTTTGGAAGAATCCTCAGCAGAAGAAGGCTAGAAGACTTAATTCAGTGAAAACTTGAAATTAACAAGTGAAGTATCAAGTTTAGGGGAGGATTGTTGGGAATAAAATGTACTAAGGCATTCCCACTGTTAGTTAAGATGGTTTCCACTGTTAATGTATTTTTCCACTGTTAAGTATATATCTTCCACTGCTAGTTATTATTGTTCAACAGTTGAAGACTTTTCCATGTCTGGATGAAGATTATGGGGACTATCAGAGTCATAAGACGCGTTATTGGATATATTTTAGAAACTGTATTGTGTTTATATCTCATATATTTTGGTGATTTTGTTTTAGGCCTTATCATGTACAGGTGCCTCTTGTTGTACTGAAATAAAATTTGAGTCTTTAGGTTAATGTAAAATATATACATCAGTGTTCTTAGAAATACATCCTCTCATAGCTTTAAGGTTTTGTAAACCCTAGTACTGGTTGAGTACTCGTATTGTTCTATCAATAATATTAAAGCTTTTTGTGTATTTCACTGTTTGGTTCATTTCATTGTTATTCTTCTTGATCATTAAAGGTTAGTTTCCGCATAACCTTTGGTGAAACATTTCAACAAAGTTTCTCTCATTGTTAGTTTGGATTTATCCAAGGTGACAATAACCTTACAAGCTAAGGCATTAGATCCGAGTTTGGGAACAACACCGAACACTGTAGCAAGCACTGTAGTGGGCGCCTAAAAATGGCGTCTTTTTGTTTCGGAAAAAAAGACGTATTTAGTTAAAAGTTGAGGGTAAGGTTTGTATTCTTTTTTTTCTCTATTTTGGGCCGACAACGGGCTTTTTTTCATGTTGGGCCAATTTTTATTTTTTTTGCGGTGGGCCAAACCCTTTTTGTTGGGCCACTGTAGATAGTCAAAAACGGTGACGTTTTGATCCTCTTTTGAGTAAATATATAATTAGGATTTGGATTTAGTATAGGTTTTTAAAAATAAATAAAAAAAGAAAAGTAAAATAAAATTATATATTTTATATTTTTAAATCAATATAATATTTAAATTTAAAATTTTATTATTATAAAAGTAAATAAATGAAGACTAAGCGGTGATGATGAATTTGGGATCCACTGAGCTTCAGATGTGGCATTGGTTTTTAGAAAAATAAGCATTTTTTTTTTGAACGGCAAAGATGGAATATAGTGGGGGATGAAGTGATTTGCACACTTTTTGTTTTGATTGGGACACTTAAAAATATGATGCTTGACATTTATATTCTTATATCACTTTTACACATATTCATTCTTATAAAGGCATAAATGTCAAGTTATCATATTTTTGAGTGTCTCAATCAAAACAAAGAGTGTGCAAATCATCTCACATTGATAACAAATATGAGGGGCAGACTCCAATATTTTGGGCCCACAATAAAAAAACCAAACAACACAATTTATCTTTTATCCCCAATCCTAAAGACAATGCATGTCAAATAAACGCACCGTGTTTTTCTAGAATTAAAACTATATGAGTCGGCATATTGCCCGCGCATTGCGGCGGGAGCTAACCTAATGTCGAAAGTTATTTAGCTTCAATAAAAGTTTATTGTATAAAAAGTCGTAAATAGTTAAAAGTTGAGGGTTTGTTTTGTAACTTTTTTAGTTTTTTTTTGGGCTGATGTTTTTTTTATATTGGGCCAGATTATGGGCTAATGGGTTTACCCATTTATGTGGCACTATTCACGGCACTAAAGGACGAAATAGCCAAACCATCTTTAGGATATATACGAGTCGGCATATTGCCCGCGCGTTGCGGCGGGGGCTAACCTAATGTCGAAAGTTATTTAGCTTCGATAAAAGTTTATTGTATAAAAAGTCGTAAATAGTTAAAAGTTAAGGGTTTGTTTTGTAATTTTTTATTTTTATTTTGGGCTGATGGGTTTTTTTATCTATTGGGCCAGATTTTGGGCCACTAAAGGACAAAATAGGCAAACCATCTTTAGGATATACAAGCATGATTGCCCGCGCGTTGCTGCGAGACGTTAATTTTTTATTTTTTTTTTGCTTAGCCTAGGGCAGTTCTTGACTGCATAAGAGCTGGATCTTCCAAGGGTTGCGGCTGGGCTTGTTTTTGTGTGATTTGATTACATAGCCCACGCGTTGCCGCGGGGCATAATTTTTGCGAATCTGTTTCGAATGAATATTGTATGGAAATGTGTTCACGCGTTGTGGCGAGGCTGACTTGTATATTGCAATATTGGGCTCGTTTTGTTCGCAATTCGAAGATTTTTTCGCAGGTATTTTTGTATCTGAATGAATCGGTAGATATGTATTATATATTTGATAAATAAAGTTTATTATATAAAAAAGTCCTAAATAGTTAAAAGTTGAGGGTACATTTTGTATTTTTTCCCTATTTATATTAAACTTCAATACTTTTTATAAAATTGTGCGTACGTCAGAAGCATTGCAATATTGAGCTCGTTTTGTTCGCAATTCGAAAATCTTTACGCAGGTATTTTTTTATCTGAATGAATTGGTAGATATGTGTTATAGATAAATACAGTTTATTATATTAAAAATCGTAAATAGTTAAAAGTTGAGGGTACGTTTTGTAAATTTTCTTTTTTTGTTTTATTTATATTAAACTTTAACATTTTTTATAAAATCGTGCGTATGTCAGAAGCATTGCAATATTGAGCTCGTTTTGTTCGTAATTCAAAGATCTTTCCGCTGGTATTTTTTGATCTGAATGATTTGGTAGATATGTGATATATATTTGATAAATAAAGTTTATTATATAAAAAAGTCGTAAATAGTAAAAAGTTCAGGGTGTGTCTTGTAAATTCTCTTATTTTAATTTATTTTGGGCCAGAAGAAGCTTGTTTTTTTATGGTGGACCGTTGTTGGGCAACAGTTCTAGGCGATTGTAAAACGAAAGAAACGACGTCGTTTCTTTCCGTTTATAGTATATACAATCTAGAGTTAGATGTTTGTGACTATGTCGTTATTTTAAATTTATTAGGTATCAAAGATATTTCTGAGGGTACTATTGTAATTTTTTCCCCTTATTTTGTGCCAACCATTTTTTTTAATTAATTAATTTATTTATTTATTTATTTCCTACTAAAAAACAATTGGGTCGGCTCAAAGTGAAAGCCCAATAAAGTGACCTAAAGTGAGAAGAAGACAAAATAGCAAAATGATAATTAGTATATTGTTTTTCTTTCTAAAAAACAATTGGGCCGACTCAAAGTGGGAGCCTAAAAAAGTGACCCAAAGTGGGAAGAAGACAAAATAGCAAAATGATAATTAGTATATTGTTAAATAACATTACCCGTGTTGTCCCCTACCTCACAACTCATTTTTTAATATTAATTTTAATATTAAAATATTACTATGAACAGATACATAATATTAATCCTTCTCATCTCTCTTCACACACAACACAACCTTCTCCTTCCTCCCTCCTTCCTCAGATAACACTTACAAACTGGAAAAAAACCACGTGTCTTTCTAACCCATGATTCATCAAACCCCTCTATTTTTACTCCCATCACTTGGAATTCAGTTTTCCCTAATTCATTTTTAGGGTTCTTAAAAACTCCAAAAAGCCAAACAGATGAGAACTCATCTAAAAAGTTAAAAGAACCCCTATAAAAATCTCATGACCCTTCATAAGCATTACTGAAATTCCAACATTGATAAGCAGGATCAAAGGTATTGTTAATCTTTGTTTTTAGGGGTTTCATTCGATTTTTTATTGCATGTTCTGATTATTATCTATAAATTAAAAACGAGGATGGATTAAATTATTTTACCATTAGTTTCTTCTCAGATTTGGGGTCTCTATTGCAGCGTTGTTGATTGAAAATTCACGGCGGTGGTGTGATGGTGCCTTGGATTCGCATACTTTGTTAAAAATAAAGGTAATGATGGTGATTTGAGTTTTTATAGATTTTGTCCCACTTATAAATGCTTAAGGTGACGACAATTCTGGCTGTTGGATTAGTGTTTCAAATAGGTTCATGCCAACAACTAAATATTGGGTTTTGAAACTGTAAGTTGATAATGTGGCAGTTGTTGGCGTATCTTTGACCCTGTTCCGTTTTTTTACATACCACCTGACAAGCAGTTACCTTCATAACTTGCCCAACAAGAACACTTTTGAAAGTTTTTAGCTTTTTGCGAGTAAAGTATGAGCCTGTTTATTTCCCTGATATATAATAGTCTAATTCATGATATATCTACTTATGGATTCTGATGTTTAATTTAGACACAAGGGATGAGAGTCGGTGTAGTTCCATAAACAAGTATTGCATCTGCTTTGAGGCATGTCGTTCACAAGGAAGCCTTTAAAGGTTTGTACAGGTATGCTTCATCATCTATATTACCCTTTCAAAATGCCCTGTTTTTCGCTATTTTGATCAATTCGTGTTTCTTATAGTGGACTCCTACGTTCAGTTGCTGGGATTAGTCATGTCGCTATCGCCGATGAGCAATTCAATTGATACACAAGAGACGTTATTTTACAAATTTTGCCACGGTACAACCTTTACACGTGTTTGTTTTTTCTTGCAACGGTATCCAAGTAACGCTTCATACAATCATTTTGCTTAACACATTTTAGTTTCTTATAATCCCATCAGGTTTGGCGACTCCAGGCCACCCGTAGCGAGGAAGCCGAAATTTTCTAAATTAGCTGACACGAGTATGAAAGACTTCAAAATGTAAACTTTCTAATTCTATGACACAATCAATAACTCATGATGAAATATTATTCCTAATTACAAATTTTCCACTTTTATTCTTCAGGTGGCAGTGGAGATAGCCGAGTAGAGCCAATCAAGGAAGAAGAAGAAAAGGTTGCAGAAGTAGCTGCCACCACTGAAACTAAGGTATGGCTGTTGTAACATTTTTCTGCATGTTTTCAGCTTTACGGGGTGTTTGGCTACGGCTGCTGCAACACTCTTCTGAAAGGCTAAGTGGTTAAGGGCATTTTGTATGGGGCCGACGACTTATAAAATAGGCTCTCGCCAAATATTTATACATGGGTCAATATGAGTATGCTTTATTCTAACGGGTCTAGGGTATTTTGAGTTTGTCTATCCGGAATGTTGTGACAGAAATGTTGGCTTTACAAACCTTATTGGACTTATTCATGTATTTGTTTCTTCAAAATGGGTACAGATTAGTCTAAAAGTATTCTTGAATAATATAGTGCGTCTTTTAGATAAAAAATTATATGAAGAAAATTAAAACTTTTAATAACTATAACAACGGAAGTGATGCATATCAGACAAAACTAAATCAGGGAGATAAAAAGAGCAGAAATGACAAGGATTTTGTACATTAACTATGTTGGGACTATAACTATTCCTTACGCATTTATAATTGCAGGTACTGATGCTTTGAAGTCTACATAAGGATGTTGTTTCACACACTTGAGTATGCCAATGGATGGTCAACAAGTGACAGGCGTCCACTACTTCACTAGCGATCCGTTCTTAATCATTACATGCGTCTTATCAAGGATCAGAATGGTCACTCAGATCTTGAAACGGGCATTAGACATATAGTTCTTTTCTCCGGGAAGGTTCGTAAATTATTTAAAACAAGTAACTAAAGGTAGAAAGTTAACCCTTGAAAACTTACGAAGTTACGATGTTAGCTGCGCTTATTGTCATAAAATGGAAAAATAATATGAGCATTTTTATCATGTCATGTATTCTATTTTCTGTATCGTACATAAATGGACTTTTTTACTCATGTGTGAAGTATGGAAATGCAGGCTCTTTAAACTCAACAACTGAAATTGAAGCTTTAGCTGAGCCAAAGGCGATCGTCATCTTTAGGTAAAACCTCTTTCATTTAGAATTTACAAGTGATTGGGCATGTACCAATTCGTTGCCTTATAATAGACCAAATAGTTTCGGCTATATTCAAAGAGTTAAACAAAACTACTAAACATGTTTTAAATGATTTTCTTTGCTTAAATCAGAATTGACCAAATGGGTTGAAATATGAAACGGATCATGTCGCATATTGGTACGGTTTAGCTGGGATCGCATCATACCGATGAGCACCTAAGGATAGCATATATAGAAGCGAAGACCGCGTGTACCATATTTTATACCTTCTATTTTGAATGTGAATAAAGGTTCTTAGATAAGCCAAACCAAACACACCTTTAATACATATAAGTACCGTTCGACGTTTAGAATTAAAAAAAAACTTTGCGCCTGCCGTCAAGTGAAAAAATCAGTTTGCAATAGGGATCTTGGTAAATGTAAATGATTAGCTGATAGAAAGTTTTTACTAAGCATATGATTTACTTATACCAAACACATTATGTGATTTTTATTGATTTGAGGACTCCAGTTTTGCACCGTGTTACGCCGACACCAACTAACTGCTGAGTACTGTGAATGAGGCACCGAGGGATTTACTCGTTTGGCTTCAGCAGGGGTGTTTGGCTACCACCTAGATGCTGCTGTAACAGTAGCCAAAGAAGGAATTAAAACAATGAAGTTGAACAACTTCCCAATAATCTTCCAAATGCTTTACTATGACAATTATAAATACTGCGTGATCTACCACAAAATCTGAGCCTATGCATATTTTCATATGGTTCAAAGCAGGAATAAATAGTCCCCTTATTTTCAGGAAAATTGAAGGAGATACAATGACAAATAACATGTGAACGGCTAGAAGACATGGACAGTGGTTCAATACTAGCAGCATCCAACATTATAGGCAGTCCTGGAAACAACTTTAGGACCGAACATTGCTATACGAAACTCAGTGTCTAGCTTTCACTTTCAATATTTTCCTACTGTCACTATTGAATATTTATTATTTATCTTTGGATAACGGCCTATGTTTTTTATTTGTTAGGGGGGTTTGTTTAAGCTTATTTTTCGGCTTACGAGCTTATTTGGTTTCTCCTTATATTTCGCAAGGCGTGGCTTATCAGAAGTGTTCGCGTTGTCTTTTCGGTAGATAGAAAGAAATGCACATGCTTTCATAACAACACTTATTAGACATGTAGTAAATGTATATATATTTTGTTTGTGAGTATTGTTTCTATAGTACTTATATATCTGATCATCTAGATTCAATTATTAATGTTTTACAAATGTTGCATGATTTACAAGTGATCAATCTATCAAATGCCAAAAAGCTATATTGATTGATTGGTTTGTTAACTATATCTCAATAAATATTTAAAGTTGCTGCTTTAGAAATAAGCAAATTAGCGAATCTTTTACATGTCATAAGGTTTTTAAATTTGATTGGTTGTTGGAAAGTTAAGTAATGTCAAGCTCTAGAGGTCGATATTTGCGCTTTAGCCGACCCATTATTGGGTCGAGTTTAGTTATATGAGGTACCAAGTTAGTAGAAACGTAGTATGAGTTTTATGCTAATATAGCACCGATAGGGTCATGGCATTGTATAAATGGTTTAGTTTTGCGGTGTTGCTGAAGTACAACTATGACTATATTGTTGAGTAGTTTATCAATTCATATCTTTTCTAGCAGTACGCCACCAAGAATTGAACCTGATGGTATATCATTCTATAATTTGTTGCATCAAAATAGTGAATTGTATACTACTGTTAATCCTTGCAGTGCTGCAGACTTTGCTGATTGTGAAGACGAAGATGCAAAAGTCACCGTACCCCGCTTGCTATTGTTTCCATTGTTAGGAGCATTCCTAAATGTTCCACCATGGTCCAGTAACGCCGACAATCCTTGCAGAAATAGCGTGGCTGTAAGACACTATAGTTGTAGTAGCAAAACTTGGTCTTACTAGAGGAACACTTTTAGGAAAAACAAATAGTTCGTAGTGTAACATGGGGTGTCGTGACTTCTTAGCATATCAGCATATGGTTTGGGCTTGGAATGCAAGCCTAGACAAAATATATAAGAAGGTAGGGTGTGCCAATGCTCTCTTTGGATATGTAAAAATAGTATGGGGTTTGACTTGGTTAAAAAGAATTTCACATTTGAGCTTATGTTTTAGTGTTCTTAGATGTAGCAGTATGGGTTATTATCTAAGTGTGCAATGTAAATTATTTTGCTTACTGAAAGTCAGAACATAGTTGCTCTTATTTTTCTTTTATGTAGTTGCTTCAATTTTTTTAGGTGTCCTCAAATAAGAAGAGATGTGTGTATTTGTTTAAACAATTTTACCGATGTGGTTTGCACTTTATTTTTATAACAATAAGCAACTCCAAAAAAATGGTACCGTAAACAATTTTTTTTTAATTGAACTTGCCGCAGCAAAGCGCGGGTTTTCAAAACTTGTTCTACTACATACGTTACAAAAAACGTTTTTTTTTTAAATTTAATGCTAAGCTAGGAAATAATTAGTTTTAATTATTTTTTAAAATTGAAAAAAGGAATTTAACTAAAAAAATATTACTAAATAAAGTATGATTTGATTTTTCTGAAATACGAATACCCTACTTGACGTTTTCCTTTACTAGATAAAAGATTAAAAGCATAAGGGGTATAATAGTCATTTTATATTTAAATTACAATTATCATATGTTTTTTGGCTTTATATATATATATATATAAATTAATTATTTTGATATATATGACAATTTTGATGCTTGTGAAGGATATATATGTAACTTTAAATTTATTTGAATATATATGTAATTTTTAGACTTTGAAAAGATATATATAATATACATGCAATTCTCTCTATTTTATTTTGTTTTATTTCATCATAAAAGTGTTATATCTATTCATCTTGTTCCGAGTTTATTCATCACCAATTGCACCATTGTTTTTTCTTGGTTCTTTACCTATTATTATTAAAATCTTTAAATAAAATATAGTTTAGATTTGAAGTACATATTTTACTTGATATGTCTTATACACTCGGTTAAATACACTCGCTAGTGTGTAAGCTCAAATTAATGTTAATATAATCGCATTTGCTTCATATAACTAAATTCGTAATTGTGTTAATGAAAATATAAGAGCAAGGGGTGTGGCAACGGGGTCTTGCGCCAAATCTGAGGTGGCACACAAACCGGCGCCGTCAAACACCCGCCGTGACACCGACCTTGCCCTTCGAATGATGTTGCGCCGAATACACGATGAGAATAAGGACAAAGTTATACTGTTGAAATGCAACGGATTTTTTAAACCACCCCTTTCATACTATAAATAACACTTCATTTTTCTAAAAACGAGAGCTTTCGAACCCGTGCGTTGCACCGGCTTTATTCTTCGATTAAAAAATTAAACTTTTGATTTCGTTGAGTTGAAAGTACAAAAATCCAACCCACACATTAGCTTTTGAAATCATTAAATGTGTAACAACTTTTTGCATAAAAAAGCTAAACTTATTATATACCAAAAGAAAAGTATCCTACATTCGTATTGATTCATTCAACTGTGCCGAAACGACACAGAATAGATCAATCGAACCTAATAATATATATTACACAACTGTATAACTTTATATACATATCATGAGTACTACATCATGATGTACCTAATTATATACGCAAACGTCAAAATAGTAAGTTCATTAATACTTTATCCAAAATTATGTAGCTGAAAAATATAATTTTTCAAAACGCATACACTCTTCTTTGATTAACTATCTATATGTCGTTTCGACTTCCATATCTAGAGTCTTCGACCTTTATTCGCATGGTGTGAAGAACTAAAAAAGATGAATACTGCAATTTTCTCACATATGACTAATAAGGGTTGTACACGGGTAGCACGGTTTTATCTGAAATTGCCTTCTTTTAATTATGAATGGCAATTTTTATTTCATTGAGGTTAGGGTAATTCTTGCTATTAAGGCCGTATCCTTTATATTTGAACCGGTGACGATTTTTCCTCGAATTACCAATTTTCCTAGATGGGTGATAATGAGGCGAGTCCCTTTGCATAAACCCGAGCTTGGATTCACACTCCGTAAGAGCATCACATATATGTCTTTTTTTAGCTTTAGGGAATGAGGTGGCATGTCATGAGAGTTTAGAGAATTCAAGAACTCCGGTGAGTATAATTGTTCTTGATCAAGAGTATGAGTTGATGGCTTGCAAATTTCATCCGAACTTGTAAATCACATATTCACGTTGTTTCTTATGAAACTTGTATTCATTGACCTCATGTGCATCATCATTTGAAGTAAAATTTAGAATAGTGTTTGAAACTTTTGCCATATGAATATTGGTACTATTTGTTATGGTTTGGAGAATGCAATCAAAAGAGTCTTATTTATAGTATCGAATGATGGTGGATAAAGGGTTTATGTATTTATTTGAAGGCAAATTAAAGGAGAAAAAAAGTAAATGATGGAGACTTGAAAAGAACTCATCTTGTAACCCTGTGATTGTTTGCATTCTTTTTGGTTATAATCTCATCAATCTTGTAACTCCATGATGGTTTGTATTCGCTAGAACTATTCATCTTCATGTGGATAGTTATTTGAGTTTTGGTATTAATTCATGCCCATCTTGAATACTTCACAATAAATGAACAAACTCAATCTTATAATATAATAGATAGATTCTGAATTTATTAAAGTTTACATAAGCATTAATTTATTTTAGAGTAAATTGCATAAATCGTCCTTGAACTTTGAACTTTGACAAAATTGCATGTTTTGTCCTAACTTTTTTTGTAAAGAAGACGATGCAGGACAAGCAATAATCACTCTATTTGAGCAAGCAATGGCGACCAAAGAAGATTTGAAGAAACAATACACGGAATGTAAAGATATTTCGCCAGAAAGACGTGCGATGATTGAGAAATGTTTGGACGATGAAGCCTGGAAAGATTACGAGGTTATGTAGTTCATGAGTTTGCGCCATTCCGACATGGCACGACGCCGCTATACAATCCCCCAGTGTTATGGTGCCTGTGAGTGAAGTGGCTTGCACCAAATGAGTGATTTTGTATTTTGTTTCAATTGGTTTTTGTGTTGAGTTTATGTTTTAATTGGGTATAGTGAATTTCAAAAATAGGATTTTGACTTGAGTGATTAGTGAGAGGATTTTTTGGTGTGTGAGTAATAAGGGAAGTAAAGCCGAAAAATGCTGAGGTAGCATGACATAAAACCTTTTTTGAGTTTTGGCTTGAGCCATTCTAATCTTATGGAGTAATAAACACATGCTAATTAACAGAAAATCAATGGTGAGAGTCTAACTACTAAAATGTCACACTATTATTTGGAATACAAAAATTAAACACTTTTTAAGGTCTAATGTTACATAACTAAAGAATTAGGTGCAACGATACTATATCACGACTCTGAAGAATAAAAGTTTGGTCAGTCATGAATCGAAAAGAAATTATCATGCTAACTTTTTTTGTAGGGACTGATCGATTGTATGTGTATATGCAGAATCATTATTTATAGCTTCGTAATAAGAATATTGATGACGTATAGTACGTATAACAGGCCTTTGGGCCTGGGCTGTAATAATCACATTTGGACCGTGGCCTCGGCCCGGATATGGTAACATTCAATCCTACATTAATCTGCATTTAATGTAATTAGTCAAACATTCAATTCTACATTAATCTGCATTTAATGTGATTAGTCAACCGTATATTTAATGATAAGAGAAATACTAGGAAATCTTAGTACTAGACTCACCTATAAAAGGGGGTCCTCTCACACCCAAAAATGCATGATTTTCTCACCTTTCCCAATATACACACATACCTCTGATAACATGTGTTCTTACTCTCACGTCGGAGTCTAATCGTGGGGTCCGTCCCCACGGTAAGGCTAACGGTTTACCTTTACTTGTGCAGGTAGTCATCCAATTACTTTATTTAGTGCAAGATCCAACCCGAAGATAGCTTGCCGGCCCGACCCAACAAGCGATCTTGAACCATCTCACACCCGGTCACCAATTTTGTACTAACAAGTTGGCGCCATCCGTAAGACAGCGAATAAACTATGCTTCGTGTTCTCATATCATCGAAAGGAAAAATCAATTCTTTTCCGGAATTCGGTAAATCTGAAACCTTCGAATTTTTGTCTTTTACCTACTGGACATTTTTTATGCGTAAAAACTTGATTCACTAAATCATTCATTAAATAAACTTCAGGTGGTTTTTCAATAAAATCACCTCAAAAGCTATGGTACGCGGACCTAGCTCTTTAAATACGCCGTTATTATAACACCCTGTGTTTTAAGGTCATTTACGACGTTAAGTAATTCACTATTTATTTTTAGTATTGTACGCGTTTGCTTTTAAATCGTAACCGTTAAGTTAAATCGCGTAAGCTAAAAATTATCGTTCAATGTAAACGGGCATCAAACAATTAAATGTTTACATCAAGCAAGTGTTAAGTAATTATTTTAAGGATAATTATTAACTTTGTTCATTGTATTTTTATTGGTTGCGTAAAGTGTTTACGTTTCGCGATAAAATACGTTTAGGCATTCCCGGAACCACCAAAAATTTTCTACGCTTCAACAAATACCCACAATTGTACCCAATACCCAAAATTTATAAAATATCATCACCCATATACATATATGGCCGGATATGGTCATGAAACACAAGAGAAATATCTTAAATATCTAGCTAAAGTCTTGTACAACACATCTCATTAAAAACACAAGACTTTCATAAGTAAAGACTAAGACTTTCACTAGACAAAGACCATAAGACTTCCTTATTTCACTCCTAATGTCTTCTTGACCTAAGACTTTCCTAATAGTGAATTGGACTAGTCAAATGAGTATATAATACAAGTAACTAGATACATATACACACACTTCTCATTTCCTTGGTGAAAACAACATTTTTCTCTCCTTGTTTTGCTTCAAAACCCACGACCAACACTAAAACAACATACAAATCCATACAAAATTTATCTACAACATTTACACACATTCTTACATGATATCTAAGATGACCTAAGGTGTTTAGAAGGATTGGTTTAAGCATTTACAAGTGTTAAGCAAAAGAAAAGGAAGATTAGGGTTTCCTTTGGTTTTTAGGGTTTTCAAGTCTTGCAAGTTAGGGTTTCGTTGCTAAACAAGTGTGTAGATCTTGTTGTTCATCATCATATTTCATATTAAGGTTACCTAAAACTCTTAATATCTTTATATTCATGATTTTATGCATATATAAGTTCTATGTAGCAAATCACCATTTAGGAACTTATTTTCTTGAAACATGGAAAGTTTTACTTATGATCATAGTATGATATACTTTGTCAAGTGATATATTGTTGTTAAGAACATATGAGAATGAAGGTATATACATTATATAAGTATGGTTTATGTATAAAAAGGTTATATAAGCAAGTTACCTAAAAAGTGTATATATTAAAGTTCATGGACAAATGAGTATGTAAACTAAAGGATCTTGTGATTTTTGGAAAATACATGGACTAATCATGGACTAGAGACCCTAGAAATGCAAGACATGTAATAATGAGTGTTGTAATGGACTTGTAACAAAGTGGTAAAGCTAGAAAGTTATAAAATCAAGCTTAAACACATTTTTATCAAAAACTCAAAAGATTTGTTTTGGTTCCTCCAAAAAATAAAAGTATAATTTTTATATTTTTATAAAATACTACTTCTCATGACGATTTCAAAAAGGTAGAAACTCGAAACGGATTAATAACGAAGAAGATACGTAGTTTATGAGTTATACGTTAATAAAACGGTTTATAAAGAAATTTTATAAAACAAGATTCAAAATACTTCTAATCATGTATTTAATGGTTAGTTTGAATCATGATATGTCACATACTTTTTAGGATTCCAAACATAAGAATAGTTAAATTTTTCAATAAATAACGAAGGAGTTATGAATTTCGCGGTGTTTCGTTAATAATACTTTATAAAAATAAGTTTATAAAAGTTATGTTCATATCGTAAATATCTTTTGTAAAACCTCATTAATATGATAGAACTTTTTAATACCGAAGGAGTGCTCGAAAGAAAGAATCGCTAAAAAACGGAGCTATTAACGATAAAATAGGACTGTTACGAGTGTACGATAATACAGTTTATTAAAAATAACTTTTATAAACTGTCATGAAAAACTAAAAGTATTGTTCACAGTAGGGTCAGAAATAAAAAATGTAATATTTGATAAATCGTTCTTAATACGATTACGGTGGACATAAGAAACGTAAGAAACGGGCTTAAAACGAGAAAGTTATGCACTATTTCCTACTTAATGCACAATTTCCCTGACGTGAATTAGTGTTTGTGCGTTTTTATTATAAATTTTTGCGAACATTTTAAGAATCATTTATATTAATCTTTTACATGTATTAAACTTTTAATTTATTTTACGAAGACGATGAATTATTTATTCGATTATACGATCACGAACACGATTACTGTTTTATCAACACAAACTTAAATGATATTTCTTAAACACAAATTAGATGGTGATGTAGCTTTATAGTATCTATATATGTAGTTAGTTTATTCAAAAGTACTTAGTACTCATACGACCTATGATTAATTAGGTTGCATTCGGGCGTATTTGTGACGCATTTTTCACGCATTTGATTTACATTGTTAAACTCATCCACTCGAGGTGAGTTCATAGCCCCACGTTTTACATTTTATAATGATTTATAAGTTTTTGGGGTGAGAAACATGGCTTTGTTTATACTGGACGCAAGTGAACATTTCATATTTAAACTGATTACGTGTTTGCCTAAGTAGCGATAACACACTGTGTCCCACTATCTATGAAAACTATAAATCACTTGGAGGTGTTGAGCAGCGAATGTTTAATAGATTATTGGGGGTGAGCCCCCGTCTTGAGTTGATTAGCTATCACTAGTGTCGACAACTTCCGAGCCTAACGGAACGTATACCATGTCGGATTTGGGATGTCCTGGGTTAGAACATCATCATGGGCAATGTAGGCAATTTATATTGCAATTCATTTATGCCGAGCTTCAGTGTCATGAGCTTAGGGAAACGTAATTACATTTTTGTGATGTTCACATTTAATGTATTATCACGGGGGAATCCTTGCGGTCCTACACTTGTATAATTACAAAACTTGAAATTTCACCAAACATTTATTGTTGACGTTTAAAGCATGTTTTTCTTAGGAGGTCAATGAGGTACAAGCAAGGGATACATTGGTGGTCGTTATTTTGGAAGTCATTTGCATTAATGATTTGGTTGCATTACATTTTGTTTTTGTTATGAACATAGAATCTTTGGATAATTTAACAACTGAACAGTAAAAGCTTCGGGTATTTTGTAAATACTCTTAGCTAAATCAATGTATTCGGTTTTAAACGACACTTTGTAAGGTTCGTTCTTATTTCTTATGCTATTGATCTATGAAGTAACGTCCCAAACCCATATTCGTTGGCGACCATTTGGGGGAGTTACAGATGGATATCAAGACGCCAAGGTTTTATAGAGAACCAGGTCAAATGTTCTTTGCTGCACTATAACCGTTTGCAAACATTGCATTTATACAAAGGGGGTTTCTCGGGGGTCATACATATACTAGGTTGTGGCAATAGTTAGTTTTACCTAGATGCTCTACATGATTCATATATTGTGTTATATTTAGTACATACTTTACTATGAGGGATATATTGTTATATATAAAAATGATGCGTTTGCATTCTTTCGCCACAACTCATAATTATTTATATATTGGGTTATTTTTATAGATAGGGGAACATTTCTTTAGGCAAGGTCAGTTACTATAAGCTCGTAGGTCTTAAAGAGCTACTAAACATTAAGATATCGAATAGAATATTCTTACAATAAATCATTTATGCCATGAGCGCCATATTTCATATTGACCTACCGGTCTTATATAATATACTTTATATAAAGGTTAAGTTTTGCTCCTTGCAAGCAGTCATGGTTTCATCATTCGACGGTTATTACAACGTCTGGTCTTATATTAATTCCGATGACTTGGAGATTACTGTGAGTTCTGATGATGAGTATGTGGAACCAATGGAGGATCTTGCTGACGATATTCGATAAGGAGACAATGTGTTATTGAGTCATCTGATGATGACGTCGATGATGACGATGTTTAGAGGATGAGGAGGACGAGAGGAAGGGGAAGGAGCATCTAGCTCTGGCCGATCTTCTGCTGTACATACTGATGATACATGTCCCTATGCTGAGGATGCAGGGGCAGTTAAGACTGATGAGTCTGCTCCTACACCACCCACACCATATCATCTTGTTTTCTGAGACCAAATCTCGTACATTACAGATGTCTATTTAACACTATACTCTACGATCAGCATCTGCTGAGGCATGCATTACTGAGTTTGCTGCTGCACTACCTTTATCATTACCACCACCACCAGAGAGTATTTTTTAAAGGGGGGGGGTGGCAAAATTTTTAAAAAAAAAAAAAGGAATTAAAATTCATACGCATAATTAAGTTAAAAATTGTCTTAAACTACACTAAGCCATCTAGCTCACTTTAATCCTATGTCTTCATTTCTTCTTGCTAAACACTCCTTTTAGTGCCTTTCCAAATGATTTAAAACCTCGCCCACCCACCCCAAAAAACCAAAAATTTTCTTATTATGCATTTGTTGAGTCTTGGTTGAGAAAGTAGGTTTTGTTCGTTCAAAGAGAGGTTTCATCGAGTTCGTTCGGAGGCGGAAGGCATTTGGTAGTTTTGGTAGTTGAGAGGATCAAGAGAGTTAAAATAGGTGGTAGGAGATGGAGTACTTGCACGAGAAGTTTCGACATCATCATCATCATCGGAAGCGGAAGGCATTTGGTAGTTTTGGGTTATGTTAGTTGGATACGCAATGCACAACTAGAAGTGCGTGAGCCTATTGGGGGCACACACGATAAAACATTTAGAGTACGTTAATACTTCACGTATCGTTTCAATGTAAACCATTCGGACATATAGTGACCAAGACAAATCCCTTGCAAACCTTGTCCTTATGGCCGGGGCTTATCTAGAAGCTAAGAAGGTTCTGGTTAGTGTTCTTGGTTTCATTGTATCAAAGATGCTAAGAAGGAGAAAACTATTTCGTAATTTCTAGGTTTTTCTTAAACGTTTTAGTCCGTTATTATCTAATTTGACTTTTTCAACTTCCCAAACTCATTCCTTCCTTCAAACTCAAATCTTCGATCGTATCGATTTACCATTCCAGCCTCGTTGGGGATTTACGACCCGGGAAAGCTCTATACTACTTCTCGGTATCATTGATTCTGCTTTTAGACTATTCTTACTATATATTTGATATTTTATTATATTATATATATTTTAAGGTATAGTCAGAGCGGATCATTAATCGAGTGTGGTTTGATTCCAAATCTGATCCAGTAGGTATAGAACGTTGGTTTACGTATTGTCAAGGTGTGACAATAGTCGGATTCGAGCTAGGGTTTGTGGATCTCTATTTCGGTTGTACTGTAGCAGGGTTACAACCGAATTCGGTTAAAACCCTACACTACCTTTCTGATTTCGGTTCTGTTTCTTGTGAGGGTTTTGGTGATCAATTTTCAGTAGGTTTTGGATACAATTGTTGTATTGGATATACGTGAGGTTTGGACTAGCATCTGGGCGTGCTTGTTTACGTGTTTGTGTGAGCACTCGTAGAGGAGACAACTTAGTCACTAGTTTCTCATTCTTGGTATCATTATTTGCTGGTGTCTACGAGGGTATGTTTCCTATTTAATTTACATGTCCCTTATTGTGTGTTTTTGTATGTTAATTATTTGTACTAGACTCGATCTATCCGCTGCGTACTCGTAAGAGTTAAATTGGTTAACTTGATTGT
>BQNB010004826.1:35000-105539 GCA_026074375.1 Tanacetum coccineum
CACACTGAGAACAAACGTCCTTGTTTTAAGATGCTGAAAATTCTCTAGTGAATAGGCTTATAAATCAGAAGCATAGTGAGAGTATCTGAAGATTTATTGAATTATTTAGAAGGAAGATACGCATCACTTTATAGACACTAGCTTAAATCTTGAAGAGGATGATCTAGAAAATGGATGAACCTCAAAGTGATATTCATTACCATTAGTAGGTCTCAAGTACAGACTTCCCATCTAGAAGTTATGTGTTTATACATCGATGCTGAGGAACATGAGTTAGGGGATCTCGGTGAACCCGCTAACTATAAAGCTGCATTGTTAGACCCTGAGTCTGATAAATGGCTTAATGCTATGAATGGGCAAATGCAATCCATGAAAGACAAGAAGTTTGGATCTTGGTTGAACTTCCTCCTAATGGCAAAACCGTTGGTAACAAGTAGCTCTTTAAGAAAAAGACCAACATGGATGGAGCTGTACACACCTATAAAGCTCGTCTTGTGGCGAAGGGCTATACTAAACCCCAGGGATTGATTATGAGGAACCTGATCACCTGTTGAGAAATTAGAGCTTTAAGGATTCTTATAGCCATAGCTTGCGTACTTTGACTATGAGATTTGGCAATATGGTTATCAAAAATGCCTTCCTCAATGGATATCTAATAAAGTGGTTTACAGGGAGCAACCTGAAGGTTTTGTAATCCAAAATATCCAAAGCCGAGTATGCAAGCTGAAACTTTCCCATTTATGGGATTATGCAAGCATCAAGGGAAATGGGATTAAGCGTTTTGTGATGAAATTAAGAAATTTGGTTTCAGTTAAAAATGTTGATGTAGCCATGTGTATATCTTAAAATTAGTGGGAGTATTGTTACTTTTCTAATATTGTAGGTCGACGAATATTGATCATGGGAGAACAGCATTACCCAATGTTACAAGTGTAAATCCTACGTGGAGATGTTCGCTATGAAAGATTTAGGTGAAGCTGCATATATTCTTGGAATCAAGATTTACAGAGACAGATCACGACGGTTGATTGGCTTATGTCAAAGTGCTTATATCAAAAAAATCTTAAAGTGTTTTCACATGGAGAATTCCAAACGTGGAAGTATCCCATGCAAGATAAGCTTAGATGAGTGTAATCAAAGGTACCTTACACCTACTGAATTGAAGCGCATGCAAAAATGTTCCATATGCTTGGCTGTGGTTTATTATGTATGTTGTGTGATGTTCTCGCCCTGATGATTGCGTATTCGCTCAGAAACATATAGCGATTCCCAATGATCCAGGTGATCTTAACTGGACTACTATTACAGAACATTCTGAAGAATCTCTGGGAATTACTAAGGAAATTTTCTAGTTTACGGAGGGATTTAATACTGTGAGCTAGGGTTTCTTGCTACATTGATGCTGTTATATGACCGGTTGCTGTTTCTCAAGTCTCAGTATGGATATGTGTTCGTTTGAATGGGAGGTGCTGTTGACTGGAAGAGTGTACAAGAAAAAGTATTTTTGCTACTTCATTTGCAGAAGCTGAGTATATTGCTGCCTTTGATGCTTCTAAGGAAGCCGTTTGGGTTAGAAAATTCATTTTTGGGCTTGGTGTTGTTCCCACAATTGAAGAACCCATAAATATGTATTGTGATAATACTGGAGCAATCACTATAGCTAATGAATCTGGAATCACTAAAGGTGCTAGACATTTTCCGATGCAAAGTTTTACACTACCTTCGCGAGTTTTTGAATTTGGTGGTATAAAGTTAGAAAAGTTCAAACAGATGGAAAAACTTAGTAATCCATTTTACAAAAGTGTTAGGCTTTTTCCTAAGCATTCAGAACGTTACTAGGAATACTTGGAATGCTTACAGCTAGTAGTTTCTGTTAAATCTGTGTTTATTAGTCATTTGGATAATGGGATTGTAGACAAATTTTATTATTGATGATTAAAGATACGAGGTATTTGTTATCATTCACTAAACAATGTTTGTTCTATATTTTGCATATTTTATCCCCCACATGAAATGATTTATCATTCTAAATATGTCCATTGTCGGTTAACAATATGGGAGTATTGTTACATAAGGCAAATGTGAGTGTTGGTTATATTCTTTGAATATATGGATGGTTCCCGCCAAACTCATATGTTAGTCATAAGGGATGCGTATTGGATACCCCAACCATCGAATGTTTACTTTATGGATCCGTTGTCATAAGTAAAATTTGAAAATGGTTAGTTAAGTCATCCTTAGACTTGAGAATACAAACAAGTTCTGGTATGTGTGGATATCACTTTTTTAATTCTATGTCAAACGTTGTCCTGAAAATGGTAGTTATAAAGACTATTATTGGAAGTGATGTGAAGCAGCATTCACAACACTTGTATTCAACAAAGAATTTGTTCCTCCACTTGATATGTGCAGAATAATACCTTGGCGCCTATCCAGAAATTAATCAAGATTATTTGTATTGGCCGGGGAAACCCAAAGGGTAATGCAAGACGATTCTTGATTACATTTGGTATATCTGAATTGAATTCAATAACGAGAATCTAAATGGTTAACTATATGGAATGAGTTAGGATCCCTATCCATGGTTTTACGGTATTTGAACAAAGGGATGATTATAGCAAGACAAAATAACCCTGCTTTTGCTGAGAATGTTTTGAAACTGATCTCAGACACTTTGGTTTTAATAATGCAATGTGGGGTTGCTTGACATTTTCCGTGTTAGTGTATGGGCTATTGCTCTCCAACTCCCAAGTGTGAGCTCTGTAGGTTATGTTAGTTGGTTACGCAATGCACATAGTAGGTTGTGAGCCTTTGGGGGCAAACACGATAAAACATTTAGAGTACGTTATTACTTAATCGTTTCGTTTCAAATGTAAACCATTCGGACATATAGTGACCAAGACAAATCCCTTGCAAACCTTGTCCTATGGCCGGCTATTAGAAGGCTAAGGAAGGTTCTTGGTAAGTGTCTTGGTTCATTGTATCAAGATGATAAGAAGGAGAAAACTAGTGATAAGGTTTTAAGTGATATGATAAGGTTTAAACTCTTGGTTTTATCTTTATCATGTGTTAGGGTTTAAAGGCTATTTAAAGCCTTCTCCCTTGATCATTCCAGGTGTGAAAAAAGATCATAACACACTCTCAAAACCTGTTTTCTTTTCCTTATCATTTAAACAGCCGAAATCAAAAGCAAATCAAAACAGTTTTGTTTTTCGGTTGATCTTTTACCCTACTGGCCTATTTCGGTTGAATATTTTGAGGTTAATCGAGTGTGGTTTGATTCCAGATCTGATCCAGTAGGTATAGAACATTGGTTTACGTATTGTCAAGGTGTCGATAATGTCGGATTTGAGCTCAGGGTTTTGTGGTTCTCTATTTCGTATGTACTATGTAGAAGGGTTACAACAGAATTCGGTTTTTAAACCCTCATCATACCTTTCTCCGACATTTCGGTTCGGTTCTGTTTCTTGTGAGGGTTTTGGTGATCGATTTTCAGTAGGTTTTGGATACAATTGTTGTATTGGATATACGTGAGGTTTGGACTAGCATCCGGGCGTGCTTGTTTACGTGTTTGTGTGAGCACTCGTAGAGGTGACAACTTAGTCACTAGTTTCTCATTCTTGGTATCATTATTTGCTGGTGTCTACGAGGGTATGTTTCCTATTTAATTTACATGTCCCTTATTGTGTGTTTTTGTATGTTAATTATTTGTACTAGACTCGATCTATCCGCTGCGTACTCGTAAGAGTTAAATTGGTTAACTTGATTGTTAAATTCCAACATTGAGGGCTAAAATGGGTCGAAGTTGACCATAAACTATTCACCACTTTTTAGACCACTTTTCCGTAAAAAAAACATTCCATATTGACTTTGTTTCAAAAAGTTATTACTGGTATCAATATATACAATATCTGTAAGAAAATATCTTATCAATCGGTTTTATTCATCCAAATGGTTCATGGGACAAATTGTTATAGAAATACTCTTAAAAGCTCTTATTTTTAACATGTAACCATTCTAGTTAACCTGATAAGTTTAATCTATGTTATAATAAACACAAAAAGATGGCTATTATGAGTGAGGTAAGTCTGCAATACCTAAACTTAGAATTACTATAAAGTAGGTGGATATGTGTGCATCTTAACCATAAATAAACTAACCTGTTTCGAATGAAGCAATCTCATTATAGCCCATGCAGTATGTACCAGGTTGGATCGATTTCCCTCTAGAGGTACATATGTATGTGTATAGAGTAACCAGGGAGGAAAATGTGAGTGTGTTGATCCCTGCTCTAGAGTTGTACACTTCTACTTAACCAAAAATATGAATATAAAAAAAGTGAACCTTTTTTGAATTTTGGACCAAAAGTGAACTCGCACCAAACCACAAGGACCAAAAATGTACTTAACTCTTGTATTTATTTAGTAAATGATTCTCACCTAGTGCATAATTTAGAGTGTTTGGATTTTCAAAAACAAAGTGCAAATGTCCATCTTGAGAAAGCTTGATGGGTAGTTATATCCTAAATATTACTATTGATCATCATATTTAGCTAACCCAAGTTATTTAACATTTCAATCTTTCATTTCTCCATTCTTTCCTAGCCTGGTCAAAAACAATTTAGGAAGGCATATGATTGAATATCCGTTGTTCAAAAAAAAGGAAAGGGTGATTGAAGACTTAAAAGCCATTTGGGGTCGATCCAGATAAATTTTATGCATGTTTTATCTCTTTTAAGAGCAAGATAATTATATAAAACACACAGACACTCTATTAGCAAGAAGCTATAGAAGCAAAACACGCCAAAGAAAATTACAAAGGTAAACTAAGATATAACACGGAGTTAATCATGTAAATAAGATGAACTACCTATGTTGTAACCAAGAGTTGTATATATTAAGTGTTAGAATATTAGTGTGGAATAGATGGCATAAAAGTGTAGGGGGTAGTTGTAGTTTAGCTCAAACTTAAGGAGGTTATTCGTATATTTAGAAATCTCCTAATCTCCTTAATTACATATTTCTCAATTATACATTCTTTGTTCACCAAGGATTATGTCCCCCCCCCCTCATCATTCTCTATAAATAGAGATGAGTGTTGAGGTTTATTTGTACCTTCTTTTCTTGCTCACGTTCAATTCACGTTTGAGTGTAAAATATCTCATGTGTGTGTTGGTGCCACTCGACATTAAGGAATCATAACCCTTTGTCAAGGTCTTGCTTACGTTTAAATCACACATCGTGGAGAGATTTGTAACAAGATAAATGATTGAACCGTGTTTGATTCATCGGTTAATGCTCAGTCATGGGAGAATTGACGCTACGGATTCAACATTGGTTTTCAACGAAATTCAAACCGTAGGTTGAAGACACATAGATCTAGGATCTCACTTGAGGAATCTTTCATCGGATCTTCCAGGAAGGAGATACAAGTTGTTGAAGTTTCTGGTGTAGTGGTTGTGTTCTTTGTCTCTTTTTAGTTATTGTTTGGCTATCGCTGCGTAGATTACAAGGTTCTAGGTTTCTAGGTTTACGTGTCAAGATCACTTGGGCAACAAGGTTCTTGAAGTTTTCTTGCAAGGAGATGGATCAATTCTTCTTGGGTTATAGAAAATTGTTTTTATTCTTTGCCAGAAGGTTCTTGGAGTTTCGATTTTGAGCTTTAAAGGTGACAAGGTTTTACAAGAGCTTTAACTTCAAGGTTTCGGTTAAAAAAAGTTACTTGTTGGTGAAGTTTGATCGACTTGAGAAAGGGTGTCATCAAAGGGTTTTTCGAGGTAGCTCTCGGGTTAGTCGATTTTTTAGGGTTTTCTACAAGGGTTGAGTCAACTGAAAAGTGAATAAAAATCAATACTTTGAAGGGTTGCACACATGGTACTTGTTAGTTGATTTCAGGTGAGGTTTTTCACTAGGTTCAATCGATTTTATAAGGGGTTACGAATGTCAACTGTAAAGTTTGACATTGTCACGTTTGGGAACATGATTTACTTTGAGAATGGTCGGTATACAGATACTCTCAAAGGGTCCGGTGTAGGTACGAGCTTGAGGTGAAACCAAAGGAAGATCGTGGATCTGACGTGGAACCTCTCGGGAGTTGCGATCTGTCAAACCCCGATGGTTCACAGGTTATTCTGACTCAAGATTTAATCACCTATCAGTTTTCACACGATATGGAGAAATGTTCAATACGAGAACCACTCATGTATAGAGGTGACACTAATATGGCTGTGTTAGGAGTTGTTGTTGTGATAGAAGAATAAGCACATGAGTCATTAACTTTCAGGGATGCAGTTGCTTGTGAGGTAATTTTCAAGTGGATGGCTGTAATGAAAGAAGATTGGATACTCGGTCTAGTATGTGTATGTTCATATAGCTATTCCTTTATATAGATTATATGGGATTTACTTGCAAAAGCAAGGCTGATATATGGGCTACCAAGGGATTGCTGAATGAAACAAAGGAAAATATACTTGGTATGGAGATCTTCAAGACTTAGAGTGGTAATACTTTGAGGGTGTTACGATTCAGGTTTTCAAATGGTATGTCAGTCCAGATTTTGTTGGGGGGACACTCTACGTTATCGTTGGAGGGTGGTCTGTTAGGGAATCGTGATAAAAAAAAAAGAGTAAGTGGTCATGTACTATATGCAGTTCGAAGTCATGAGTATCAAGTGGTTTGCACGAGACCTGACATAGCATATACGGATGTGGGTATGTTCGATGGGGTTGATCGTGGATTATAAACGGAAGTACAGGTTTTTGTAGATTATGACTACGTCGTGGGTAGATCGATCACTATCATGGGTAGATTAATCAAAATGTACGGGTTTATAATTCAGGAATGTGCGGTGAGCTGAGAAGCTATATTGTAGCACATGATGGCTTTGTTAATAACTAAAGCAAGGTATATGACACTTATTGGAGAATTAAAGGGGGATACATGGCTAAAGGGGCTCTCTACAGAGTCAAGATTTAAGCTAAAGTTAGCATTGGGTATTGCTACTAGTGCCTTGAGAAGGCGGTCCCCGGTCTGAGGTTCCAACACTTGTTGAAGTTGCTATCGGAGAAGGCTAACTATCACTACTAAGGTGAAAATTGTTAGAATAATAGTGTGTAATAGTCAGCATACAAGTTTAGGGGGATAAATGTAGTTTAGTTCAAACTTATGAAGGTTAATCATATATTAGGAAATCTCTTAACCACAAGATTTTTCAAGTTCTCTCATCTTTTCTATTTTATTGTATTTTTTTATTCAAAACTAACATATAATTAATTTCAATATCAATTTATAAAACAAACAAGAGTTGTTTACCCGCGCTTCGTCACGAAGCGGTTTGTATCAAAATTGAAAAATGTCTTAACTTTAATGGAGACTTTATTACACTAAAGTATTTTGGATTAAAACTGAAAAGCGACTTAACTTTGAGGGGGAGTTTTAAAGTATTTTAGATAAAAATTGAAAAGTGACTTAACTTTAAGGGGGGTTTATTAAGAATGGAGAATTTTGAGGAGGGTTTATTAAAAATTGATAGTTTTGAGGGAGGTTTATTAAGAATGAAGAATTTTGAGAAGGGTTTATTAAAAGTGAAGAATGATTATTATATATTATAATTTATAATATTTTAATGATTTTATAATATTTTAAAGGTACTATTCATTTTGTGAGGGGAAGAAATGTCAACATTTAGTGTGTGTATATATATATATATATATATATAGGAAGGTTAAAATAAAAAGACAAATATTCGTGAGAAGGATAAAAAGAATTTTTTTTTTTTAAAGTTCTCGAAAAATTCCAAAAAAATTTCATTAAATCAGGTATGTTGGTGCATAAAACTTTTGTAAAAGAAGTTTTTCTAATTTTGAGTTTTTATACGTTTTTTTAATGCGCAAAAAAAGAAATTTTGATGCACAAAAAAATTTTGATGCACAAATTTTTCGACTTGTTATAGTTTGATGCGCAATAAAATTTTGATGCAAAAAGTCAAAAGAAGTTGGGTACAAAAACGAATTTTTGATGCACAAAAAACCGATTTAATGCACAAACGTTTTTTTTAATAAAAAATTTTCGGCAAAACTATCCACTTTTAGAAAAACTTCCTTTACAACTTTTTCATGCACCAACATACACGATCTTGTGGAATTTTTTCAGAATTTTTTGAGAACTTTTTTAAAAAAATAAATCTTTTTATCCTTCTCACGAATATTTGTCTTTTTATTTGATCTTTATCCTATATATATATATATATGCAACGGGGCTGACTTGTATTCGTCGTTTTTATTTTTATTCTACTTATCTCTTGTTGGCGCAACAAAGAGAAAAAAATACACTCAGGACATAATCTGAACCTTACAAATTCACTTGCAAAATGATCTTGACCACTCAAATTCAAGCACAAAAAAAATAGTTTTTCTGTCAAGTTATCCCCTAAAAAATTTGTAATTCTAGCACGTTTTCCTTATTATCAAAATGTTAAGATAAGTACAAAAAACTGATAAATGATGTAATCTAATAAGGACTTATCATTATACAACAAACTTCCTTGCCATTCGGACTATAGTTTTGGCGCCATTTTTTTCTAAAAAAGTGCCTATCTAAATTCAGTAGCTGTGTCCGAAATGATCACAAACACTTTCAATTCTGACTTTCAAGTCCTTCAATGAAGTATATCGATGTTAGATTCTCGTTCCAGATCAATTGTAGTATGTGATTTAAAGAGATTAATAGTGTTTTAGATAAAATCTTATATGTTTGTTTATACTTTTTAATAGGGTAAAGGCCATTTATTACCAACGTACTTTCTCATTTGTACCGTAATGACCAACTTGTTTTTTTTTACACATTACACCAACGAACTTGTTTGTTTTGTGATAATGTTACCCATATGACCGGCTAAATTTTCAGGTCTTTAATTTAACTTTTTTTTATATCAAAATATTAAAATAAAATCCACCATGTCAAGTAAAAACCCCACCCATTCAATCCAATTTGAGTCTTTCTCAAAATCAATGATATCTTTACTTTTGCTACTCTTACTGGCGATCAAAATCAATGATATCTTTACTTTTGCTACTCTTACTGGCCATCATCTCATGAAGAAGCTCATCTCTTCTTTGAATCTCTTTAGAATCGACCAACAAGTCGACTCGTTTGACTTGTTTGCTGCCTTTGATGCTTCTAAGGAAGCCGTATAGGTTAGAAAATTCATTTTTGGGCTTGGTGTTGTTCCACAATTGAAAAACCCATTAATATGTATTGGTGCTAGATACTGGAGCAATCGCATAAGCTAAAGAGGTCTGGAATCACTAAGGTGCTAGACATTTCCGTTGCCAAAGTTCACTACTACGCGAAGTATTGAATTTGAGATATAAAGTTAGAAAAATTTCACACAGATGACAAACTTAGCTACTCCAATTTACAAACGTGTTGGACTTTTTCCAAAGCATTCAGAACTTACTAAGAATATTGGAATGCTTCCACTAGTAGTATTCATGTAAATCTTGTTTATTATCATTTGGAATAATTGGGATTGTAAACAATTTATTTTCTGATAATAAGAGATACGGAGGTATTTTTGATTACAATCATAAAACAATTGTTTTTGTTCTAAATTTGCAATTTAATCCATGAATGATTTATCATTCTAAATATGTCCATTGTCGTTATCAATTATTGGAGTAATGTTACATAAGACAAATGTGAGTGTTGGTTATATTCTTGAATATAATGGAAGTTTCCCAACAAACCTCAGTATGTTAGTCATAAGGGATGGCTATTGGATACCCCAACATCGAATGTTTTACTTTATGCTCCGTTTGGTCATAAGTAAATTTGAAATGGTTAGTATAAGTCATCCTTAGACTTTGAGAATACAAACAAGTTCTGGTATGATCGATATCACTTTTTAATTCTATGTCAACGATGTCCTAGAAAATGGTAGTTATAAAGACTATTATTGTGAAGTGATGTGAAGCAGCATCACAAACACTTGTATTCAACAAAGAATTTGATTCCTCCACTTGATTATTGCAGGAATAATACTTGCGCCTCTTCCAAATTAATCAGATAAATTAGTTATGGCCGAACCCAAAGGGTATGCAAGACTATCTTGATTACATTTGGTATTCAGAATTGAAATCATACGAGAAACTAAATGGTAACAATATGGAATGAGTTAGGATCCCTATCCATGGTTTACGGTATTTGAACAAAGGGATGATTATAGCAAGACAAAATAACCATGCTGCTGAGAATGTTTATGAAACTTGATCTCAGACACTTCTGGTTTTAAAAATGAAATGTGAGTGTTTGCTAGACAATTCCCGTCGTATTGTAATGGCTATCTGCTACACCAATCTCCCCAAGTGGGAGCTGTTCGGGTTTATTAGTCGTATACGCCACTCACAACTAGAAGTGTGTGAGCCTAATTGGTGCACACACGATAAAACATTTTATAGTACGTTAATACATCACTAACTGGTTTTATCGTTTCAAATGTAAACCATTCGGACATAAAGTGACCAAGACAAATCCCTTGGAAACCTTGTCCTATGGCCGGCTATTAGAAGGCTAAGGAAGGTTCTTGGTAAGTGTCTTGGTTCATTGTATCAAGATGATAAGAAGGAGAAAACTAGTGATAAGGTTTTAAGTGATATGATAAGGTTTAAACTCTTGGTTTTATCTTTATCATGTGTTAGGGTTTAAAGGCTATTTAAAGCTTTCTCCCTTGATCATTCCAGGTGTGAAAAAAGATCATAACACACTCTCAAAAACCCGTTTTCTTTTCCTTATCATTTAAACAGCCAAAATCAAAAGCAAATCAAAACAGTTTTGTTTTTCGGTTGATCTTTTACCCTACTGGCCTATTCGAGTTGAATATATTTGAGGTTAATCGAGTGGGTTTTAATTCCAGATCTCATCCCAGTAGTTAAAACATTGGTTTACGTATTGTCAAGGTGTGATAATAGTCGGATTTGAGCTAGGGTTTGTGGATCTCTATTTCGGTTGTACTGTAGCAGGGTTACAACCGAATTCGGTTAAAACCCTACACTACCTTTCTGATTTCGGTTTTGTTTCTTGTAAGGGTTTTGGAGATAGATTTTCAGTAGGTTTTGGATACAATTGTTGTATTGGATATACGTGAGGTTAAGGACTAGCATCCGGGCGAGCTTTTTAACGTGTTTGAGTAGCACTCGTAGAGGAGACAACATATTCACTAGTTTCTCATCCATGGATCATTATTTGCAGTTTCTTAACGAGGGTATGTTCCTATTTAATTTACATGTCCCTTAAATGTGTTTTGTATGTATGTTAATTATTTGTACTAGACTCGATCTATCCGCTGCGTACTCGTAAGAGTTAATTTGGTTAACTTGATTGTTAAATTCCAACGTTAAGGGCTAAAATGGGTTGAAGTTGACCATAAACTATTCACCACTTTTTAGACCACTTTTCCGTAAAAAAACATTCCATATTGACTCTGTTTCAAAAAGTTATTACTGGTATCAATATATACAATATCTGTAAGAATATATCTTATCAATCGGTTTTATTCATCCAAATGGTTCATGGGACAAATTGTTATAGAAATACTCTTAAAAGCTCTTATTTTTAACATGTAACCATTCTAGTTAACCTGATAAGTTTAATCTATGTTATAATAAACACAAAAAGATGGCTATTATGAGTGAGGTAATTCTGCAATACCTAAACTTAGAATTACTATAAAGTAGGTGGATATGTGTGCATCTTAACCATAAATAAACTAACCTGTTTCGAATGAAGCAATCTCATTATAGCCCATGCAGTATGTACCAGGTTGGATCGATTTCCCTCTAGAGGTACATATGTATGTGTATAGAGTAACCAGGGAGGAAAATGTGAGTGTGTTGATCCCTGCTCTAGAGTTGTACACTTCTACTTAACCAAAAATATGAATATAAATACGGTATACATGTATATACAATGTATATACAAGCATTTAGATTATATGATTCTTTTCTTAATTATTAACTATTAATTTGTATTTATTTAGTAAATGATTCTCACCTAGTGCATAATTTAGAGTGTTTGGATTTTCAAAAACAAAGTGCAAATGTCCATCTTGAGAAAGCTTGATGGGTAGTTCTATCCTAAATATTACTATTGATCATCATATTTAGCTAACCCAAGTTATTTAACATTTCAATCTTTCATTTCTCCATTCTTTCCTAGCCTGGTCAAAAACTATTTAGGAAGGCATATGATTGAATATCCGTTGTTCAAAAAAAAGGAAAGGGTGATTGAAGACTTAAAAGCCATTTGGGGTCGATCCAGATAAATTTTATGCATGTTTTATCTCTTTTAAGAGCAAGATAATTATATAAAACACACAGACACTCTATTAGCAAGAAGCTATAGAAGCAAAACACGCCAAAGAAAATTACAAAGGTAAACTAAGATATAACACGGAGTTGATCATGTAAATAAGATGAACTACCTATGTTGTAACCAAGAGTTGTATATATTAAGTGTTAGAATATTAGTGTGGAATAGATGGCATAAAAGTGTAGGGGGTAGTTGTAGTTTAGCTCAAACTTAAGGAGGTTATTCGTATATTTAGAAATCTCCTAATCTCCTTAATTACATATTTCTCAATTATACATTCTTTGTTCACCAAGGATTATGTCCCCCCCTCCCCCCCCCCCCCTCATCATTCTCTATAAATAGAGATGAGTGTTGAGGTTTATTTGTACCTTCTTTTCTTGCTCACGTTCAATTCACGATTTTAGTGTGAAAATATATCAAGTGTGTGTTGGTGGCCACTCTAACAATTAAGGAATCATAACCCTTTGTCAGGGTCTTGCTCACGTTTAAATCACACATCGTGGAGAGATTTGTAACAAGTTAAATGATTGAACCGTGTTTGATTCATCGGTTAATGCTCAGTCATGGGAGAATTGACGCTACGGATTCAACATTGGTTTTCAACGAAATTCGAACCGTAGGTTGAAGACACATAGATCTAGTATTCACACTTGAGTGAATCTTTCATTCGGAATTCTTCAGGAAGATATACAAGTTTGTCCGAGTTTCTGGTGTAAGTGGTTTGTTGTTCTTTTCGCTTTTTCAGTTATTGATTGGCTATCGCTGCGTAGAATACAAGGTTCTAGAGTTTCTATTTTTTACGCGCAAAGATCACTTTGGGCAACAAGGTTCTTGAAGTTTTCTTACAAGGAAATGGATCAATTCTTCTTGGGTTATAGAAAATTGTTTTTTTTCTTTGCCAGAAGGTTCTTGGAGTTTCGATTTTGAGCTTTAAAGGTGACAAGGTTTTGCAAGAGCTTTAACTTCAAGGTTTCGGTTAAAAAAAGTTACTTGTTGGTGAAGTTTGATCGACTTGAGAAAGGGTGTCATCAAAGGGTTTTCTTTGATCGATTTTGTTCAAGGTTTTTCTGTTAGAGTTCTTTTATCATCAAGGGTTTTCTCGACTAGTTTGTTACTTGGGTTTCAAGTTTCAGGTTCGCTAGGGTTTAATCGACAAAAGATTTACTTCAAAGGGTTTTTCGAGGTAGCTCTCGGGTTAGTCGATTTTTTAGGGTTTTCTACAAGGGTTGAGTCAACTGAAAAGTGAATAAAAATCAATACTTTGAAGGGTTGCACACATGGTACTTGTTAGTTGATTTCAGGTGAGGTTTTTCACTAGGTTCAATCGATTTTATAAGGGGTTACGAATGTCAACTGTAAAGTTTGACATTGTCACGTTTGGGAACATGATTTACTTTGAGAATGGTCGGTATACAGATACTCTCAAAGGTCCGGTTAGGAACGGAGCTTGATGTGAAACCAAAGGAAGATCGTGGATCTGTCGTGGTAACCTCTCGGAGTGCGATCCTGTCAAACCCCCGATGGATCACAGTTATTCTTGACTTAGATTTAATCGCCTATCAGTATTTCACACGATTATAGAAATGATCAAATACGAGTACACTCATGTATAGAGGTGACACAAAAATGGCTGTGTTTAGGAGTGTTGTTTGATAGAAGAATAAGCACATGAATCATTAACTTTCAGGGATGCAGTTGCTTGTGAGGTAATTTTCAAGTGGATGGCTGTAATGAAAGAAGATTGGATACTCGGTCTAGTATGTGTATGTTCATATAGCTATTCCTTTATATAGATTATATGGGATTTACTTGCAAAAGCAAGGCTGATATATGGGCTACCAAGGGATTGCTGAATGAAACAAAGGAAAATATACTTGGTATGGAGATCTTCAAGACTTAGAGTGGTAAACACTGAGGTGTCACGATCGGGTTTTCAAATGAATGTCCAGTCTCAGAATTTTTGGGGGGACACCCCCTCCTACGTTGTTTCGTTGAGTGTGGTCTGTTAGGGAATCGTGATAAAAAAAAGAGTAAGTGGTCATGTACTATATGCAGTTCGAAGTCATGAGTATCAAGTGGTTTGCACGAGACCTGACATAGCATATACGGATGTGGGTATGTTCGATGGGGTTGATCGTGGATTATAAACGGAAGTACAGGTTTTTGTAGATTATGACTACGTCGTAGTAGATTCGATCACATCAAGGGTAGATTAATCAAAATAGTACGGTTTATAATTTAGGATGTGCGGTGAGCCAGAAGACTATATAGTAGACAATGATGGCTTTATTAATAACTAAAGCAAGGTATATGACACTTATTGGAGAATTAAAGGGGGATACATGGCTAAAGGGGCTCTCTACAGAGTCAAGATTTAAGCTAAAGTTAGCATTGGGTATTGCTACTAGTGCCTTGAGAAGGCGGTCCCCGGTCTGAGGTTCCAACACTTGTTGAAGTTGCTATCGGAGAAGGCTAACTATCACCACTAAGGTGAAAATTGTTAGAATAATAGTGTGTAATAGTCAGCATACAAGTTTAGGGGGATAAATGTAGTTTAGTTCAAACTTATGAAGGTTAATCATATATTAGGAAATCTCTTAACCACAAGATTTTTCAAGTTCTCTCATCTTTTCTATTTTATTGTATTTTTTTATTCAAAACTAACATATAATTAATTTCAATATCAATTTATAAAACAAACAAGAGTTGTTTACCCGCGCTTCGTCACGAAGCGGTTTGTATCAAAGTTGAAAAATGTCTTAACTTTAATGGAGACTTTATTACACTAAAGTATTTTGGATTAAAACTGAAAAGTGACTTAACTTTGAGGAGGAGTTTTAAAGTATTTTAGATAAAAATTGAAAAGTGACTTAACTTTAAGGGGGGTTTATTAAGAATGGAGAATTTTGAGGAGGGTTTATTAAAAATTGATAGTTTTGAGGGAGGTTTATTAAGAATGAAGAATTTTGAGAAGAATTTTATTTTTTTTGTTTTTGTTATTAAAAGTGAAGAATGATTATTATATATTATAATTTATAATATTTTAATGATTTTATAATATTTTAAAGGTACTATTCATTTTGTGAGGGGGAGAAATGTCAACATTTAGTATATATATATATATATATATATATATATTTATTATATTATATTTTCTCTTTCTTACATTCAACCAAAATCCAAATCTAAATCAATATCATAATCCAAATCTAAATCTTAACAAGCAAAATAACCCGCGCGTTGCGGCGGGACATAATTTTTTTCTAATCAATTTTGAACATATATTGATTGGAAATGTGCCCGCGCGTTGCAACGGGGCTGACTTGTATTCGGCGTTTTTTTTTATATTGCCTACTTGTATGTTCCACGTTATTATACTCGCGCCATAAATGTTGACTAAGTAAAAAAGAGAAGAAAAAAAAAACTAAATGGGCCAGTCCAAGGCGGGGCTTAATTTTTTTCGAATTGATTTTTGACCGGAATAAAGAAGTGGGAATTGCCCACCATTGAAACGGGGACTGACTTGTATGTTTTTTGAATCGATTTTAAACGAATATTGATTGGGAATGTGCCCGTGCTTTGCAACGGGGCTGACTTGTATTCGTCGTTTTTATTTTTATTCTACTTATCTCTTGTTGGCGCAACAAAGAGAAAAAAATACACTCAGGACATAATCTGAACCTTACAAATTCACTTGCAAAATGATCTTGACCACTCAAATTCAAGCACAAAAATAGGTTTTTCTGTTCATGTTATCCTCTATTGTATTCTAGCACGTTTCCTTTACAAAATGTTAAGATAAGTACAAAAAACTGATAAATGATGTAATCTGATAATGACTTATCATTATACAACAAACTTCCTTGCCATTCGGACTATAGTTTTGGCGCCATTTTTTCTAAAAAAGTGCCTATATAAATCAGTAGCATGTGTACATAATGATTCACAGTACACTTTCAATTCTGACTTTCAATCCTTCAATGAAGTTATCGATGTTGATTCTCTTCCAGATCATATTGTAGGTATGTGATTAATGAGATTATAGTGTTTTTTGATAAATCTTATATGTTTGTTTATACTTTTTAATAAGTGAATGATTTAATGGAATGTGTCTCATTCATATGTTGTTGAGAGATGTGTTCTATTTTTTAGTGCACACCAAGTGATTGTAAAAATGTCTCACTAAATCTAGCATTTGTTTTAACAGGAAACTACTTATCTGTACAATGAGCTTTGTATTTCGAAGTTTAATGGTGTTGCTAATTTGGTACCAAAATATGCAAGGAAGTTCGATGATGATCTTTGTCGAGCTATTAATATATTCCTCAAGGTAGTTATCAGTTCAAGTTTCTTTTGAACAAATGGTTGATAATGATAGAAACTAAAAGGGTGGTTGGATTAGCTTATTTGAAACATGAATTTAAGATGTTAGCACTTTTTTTATGAATAAACCAATCAGTCTTTAGATAATCTCGATTTGCACTCATTGATGTTTTGAATATGCAATAAGTTAGTCCAGACATCCCTTTTACTAAATCATAATATATTTTATTTTCTAGCATCATCTGAACTTAAATAAGCCACTAAGCTCATTTTTTGGGCTTATTGTGTTTTGAATCTTTACAAATACCTTGTCATTTACTAATCATAATGTTATTTTTTTCTAGGCTCATCCGAACTTAGCTGAGATTGACCGAGAGAAAGATTGCAGCGCGATGGACCCATTCAAACTATCATACGAAGCAAGGGTTCACGCCTCTCAAAATAAAAGACTACCTACAAATGGTTTTACACGCACTATACAAATTTTGATCACCTACAAATAAGAAGTGGTAAAGACAAGAAGAACACACTCGATGCTTTAAGCATGAGGTCTCAAATACAAGAGGACGTATCATTAGCTAAATAAATCGAAGCTTTAAGATCATAGTTGTTGCAAATGAAAGGTTATATATCCGATATACAGTAAAAGAATAATCTGGTTGGATCCACTTCATCAAAAATAGGTAACGGAAAGAAAATTACTTTCTTATCGTCGATGTCTAAAATATTTGGAAAGTTGAATCCGTTTAAACATGGATCAAAGGATACTTCTATTATTGAAAATGATGTTGATCAAGCGAAGGCTCGAAGGAGACATTTCCCAATCTCTTAAACTCGAAAATCTTAGTATTTACATATTAGAACAAAAGTTGTTTGCATACAATTTAGGACAACAATCCTGTTAAGTAATCTTTCACCAATGAGTAAACATAGGTAAAAAATTTCCAACTCTTGAAATATTCTTTAGTACTCTATTTTGTTACTTAATATATAAAAAAGGTCCATGTGATGTTGTAAATTTGAAGCTATTATTGTGTCATGTGTAGGTAATGTCATGCTGAATGCAAAGAATTTATTGATGTTTGCTTCTGCAACATTTGATGATGTGCCTTAGTTACGCGAACTGAGAACTATATTCGTTGAACGATACGGGAATCCTGTTGAGCTTTATGTCAACCCTGCGGTACTTTCTTACATCAGGATTAATCTTTCATAGTACCAAATGTAAGATCTCCTATATAATAGATGTCGTACTTATAGATAATTTTTAAGAACCTATTGAAAAATTGTAACAAATTGTCATATGAAAACTATAGGATTCTGCCAAAAGAGAGTTTGTTGAGGAGCTATTTACATACACTTACATATTTAATAAAACAGTGTACGCTTCTGTTAGATGAGCTATTGTTAAAGAAGGTTGTATGTGTTTCAAATAGTGTGCGACAACTTTTTTGTATCTAGAACTGATAAAAGAACTTGATAATCTTGGAGCAGGTGTAGCTTTTAATTACTTGGAATAAGCTCTACAGAAGTTTGAAGGTCCATTTTTACTTGGAAAAATCGGTAAGGTAAGTTTTTCTTTCTGTAAAAATGTCCATTTTGCTCTCTTGAATGAGTTGGTTTGGGTTATTTTTTTATATTTAGTGGGTCAAGTGGATAAATAAAAATATTAGCTAAAGAGGAAACGGGTTAAAAGTCTCAATTCTCAAAGATTGTAAGTCTATTGCATACAGACTCCTAAATTGCTTTATTCAAAGATTACATTATATTTGTTATCTTTTTTACCCCCTTCAATTACCACGTAATAAACTTCTACAAATTGGACAAAAGTTGTTCGTGGGTTAACACATAATGTTTTCTACAGCAAACGCAGTCAAGCGATGACAGAAGTTTGTTGATGATTCCCTTATTGAGATATTAATAATCACTTT
Source organism: Tanacetum coccineum (assembly GCA_026074375.1). Lineage (NCBI taxonomy): Eukaryota > Viridiplantae > Streptophyta > Magnoliopsida > Asterales > Asteraceae > Tanacetum > Tanacetum coccineum. The sequence goes on from BQNB010004826.1 coordinate 53,620, forward strand.
CTTCCTTTTATAATGCAGTCATATATTGAATGTCAACCCGCCATATCTGACGTCATATATTGACCCCCGAAAATAGGCGGGTCGGTCCGGTTATGGACCGGAGCTAGCCAGACTGTTGTAGATGGACCGGAGCGTTAACTTATGAAAGTCTATTGTGAGAAAAGATTTGAATCCATGTTATCACATTAATTTTGGTCTTAGACCTCCTACAGGTAATGGTTAGAGTTTGAAGGTACTAAATGTGCTAATATCAACTCACGAAAGCTTACAAATATTTATTTCGCATCAATTTTGCTGTCAAAAGGGTTGTTTGGTTGCTGTTTTTGCTGTCAAAGGAGTGTTTGGTTGTTGTTTTGCAGTCAAAAGGGGTGTTTGGTAGCTGATTTTGCTGTCAAAAGGAGTGTTTGGTTACTGTTTTTGCTGTCAAAGGGGTGTTTGGTTGCTGTTTATGCTGTCAAAGCAGGGTTTTTGGTTGTTATTTCTGTCAATAAAGGGGTTGTTTGGTTGTTTTTAATGTCATAATAGGGGCTCTTTGGTTGCCATTTTAATTTTGCTGTCAAAAGAAGATAGTTTAGTTGTTTTTTATATGACTTTGTTTTATTTACAATACAATTTTTTTTCTACCCGCGAAACCTTAAGATTTCAATAGTTTAGAGATCCACTCAGGGCTTTTGGTGTTCAAGATTGGTGGTGCTTTTTTTCCTTAATTCATTGATCCTGCATATTTATTCGACCACAAAGTCTTTGACTATTTATATTAATTACAATTAATAACTGTGTTTTAAAAACAGAACATAGATATCATGCAAAATGGGGTTATTTGGCATAGCCTTTTTAATCTTATAATTGTGTTTTCAGATTTCTAATATGATCAGTTCCAAATGCCTATAGGTATAGTGAAACTAAACTTGATAATCTGATTACTCAAGGGTCAAATATAGAAAACTAGGTGTAGACAAAACTTCTAATGCTCTATCAGATTACATAAAAAATTATAAGTGTCAAACACTTAAGACAACAACTTAGTTATTTATACTATCAAAAGAGAAACCAATTTGACATTATATCACTAAACTCAAAAATCACAAAAGAGCTAATGTCAACCAACCAACATACTTTACCGACTTTTAATAATTTGTACTAAAGTAGCCAACACATTGATAAGAATTCAGCGTACGAACCATGCTTATCAAAAGAATGTGTCATCTCAGCTTATTAACTTTTTTTTTAATTTTAGATGTTATAACAATTACTTTGTTTAGTGCAAGATCTAACCCGATGAGAGCTTGCCGGCCCGACCCAGCAAGCAATCTTGAACCATCTCATACCCGGTGACATATTTTGTACAAACAAGTTGGCGTCATCCGTGGGACCCCGAATAAACTATGCTTCGTCTACTATGACCCCTATTTATAGGTGTCTAGTACTAGGGTTTTCTAGTATTTTGGTTGCTTTAGTAGTGGCCAGAGTGGGTCCCTTGTCGGGCAAGGTTCCGCGGTAATCGTGTGAACGGCCGCGGACGAATCGTTTATAACTGGATATGCGGACGGATCTCTAGGTTTGGGCCGCGGTCAATGCGAGATTGGATTTTACTACGGCCCGTTACTGACAGGTTGGGCCCCAAAAGCCCAAGTAATAGTGTGGCCCAAGCCCAGAGGCTTGGTACACCTAGTATACGTCATCAAGTCCCCCCAGTCTAGTATGATATTACCTGCGGATCATGTCCTGCGTGCGGTGATCAATGCTAGACTTTCGGCTAGTTTATTTTCTTGAATCATCTATTTTATGTCGTGCCGCTTTTAAGGTTGGTGACGCTTCAATGACGTGGAGCGTTGTTGTCCCTTTACCTTCTGACTCGTGACAGTTTTGACAGCTTTTTACCAATTTCCTATGCGCTTTTCTACCGTCGATTAGGCAAGTGGTATACACGTGGCGTCATCCAAGTATCGGTAGGAGTAAATATACCCAAAGTATAAATACCACCTTCATTTTTACTGTTTTTCTCTTCTCAAAATCTTTCCACCGCCATTGTTAATTTCTTAGAGCTTTTACTTCTTATTCCACATCCGCGCGTTGTTTTCCTCGTTCTTACAGTTTTTTGAGATTCAGGTTAATATCTTCGTCTGTCTTCTTCAAAATGGCTAATAAACATTCCATTATGACTCGAGAGATGGTAGAAAGCTTTTGCAATAGTTATTATATTCCTGATGAAGTTCATCCTACCGCTCCGGGGCGGGATAGGACTATCACCCAATTTCCTGAGGGTAAAGTGGGTGTCTACACTAGGTTATTCGATTATTGTGGCTATAGGATTCCTTTTACCAAGTTTTTTGTAGCCGTTCTCAAACATTTCCGCATACACATTTCTCAACTATCCCCCTTCGGTGCTGCTCGTGTATCTCATTTCGAGGTTTTGACGCGCGTACTTAATCTCGCCCCATCGGTAGCCAATTTTCGTGAGTTCTACACACGCATATATAGTGACGGATTGTTTTTGTTTGCAAAACGTTCCTTATCGGCTCCCTCTTGTCTCTCGAAACCCCCGGACTCTATTAAGAATTGGGCGGACCATTTTTTCTGGGTTGATTCTAAGGCATTCCCTATCTCTGTCCCTTTGTATATGGGAGGCGTGTTGGAGAAGGATCTGGCTCCCCATCTTACCGCTCGTCAAGAGCAGGCTGTTCAGGTCCTTTCTACTAACAAAGCTCCTTGTCGGTGGTATCCGGAGTGTTTTTTAGTTCTTGTAGGTTTGAGCCCCTACTATCCATTTGATACTTATCCATCCTTTGAGAGACCTGATAAAACGGGGGGGTGAAACTTCCTTTTGGTGGGGATTTTTTTATATTATATTTTTTATGGGGTTTAATCTTTTGGTGTTTATTCTGCAGACATGGGTTTGCTTGACCATATCATGACTGCTGACCACCGGAAGGTGCAGGCGGTGGAGGTCCAGAAAAGGGAAGAGCAAGTGAAGCTGCTTGATAGTATAAAACATTGCTTCGTGTCCCTGGGCACTCCTGCTGTGGCACAACAAGAAGGTGGTAGTGGTTCTGGCGCTGGTCCTGAGGTTTCTGCTCCGGCTGCGGAAGAAAATGTTGTTGCGGAAGAGGATATTGTTTCGGTGGGTACTTACTTGGATTTAACGGATCCGGAAGACGATCTGATTGTGGCTAAGAAAGGAGATGCCACTCGGAAGCAGCCGGAAAAGGCTAAGAGGAAGAAATTGTCAAAGCAGAGTGATACCCTTCCTGCTAAAAGGTTGAGGGTAGATCACCCCAGCCTTGCTTCTGGGACTGGTGGGAAGACACTTGCTAGCTTGAGACGGACTATTCTGGAAGGTTCCCTTACATTGGGGCCTTCTTTTCAAGCGGACGTCCACGCTCAGGTTACCGTGCAGAGGTATGTGCATGCTTATCCCTCTTTTATTTTGTATGTACTTACTTGTACTTTCCTTAATGTTATTGTTTATTTTCTTGTCAGTTCCTGTGTTGCGGATGCCCCTGTGTATACTGCTGCTGATATTGTGACTTCCAGTAGGGGCAAGACGCATGCTGCGCCTACGTCAGACGTGGGCGGGTCTTCCCAGCTTGAGACGTCGGAAGGGTCCGCTGACTCGTTCTATGAGACAGCCGCCCTAAATTTCGAAGATGCCAAACGTTGGTATATTCCTCGCTGGAATATTACCAACGATTCACTGCTTGATGACGACTTTTCTTGTCACACGCTGGTGGATCGCGTCGCCCCCCCTGGCTTTTTCTCCACTCTGAAATATAGATTATGACCAATTGTTTGAGGAGTTTAATGTGGGAGCGGCGCGACAGATTTGCCTTGAGTCGAAGGTGAGGTCTCGTACTGAACATGAGCTGGAACTTAGAGATAAGCTTCGGGCTAAGTATGATGCTCGGGGTGTGCTTCTTAAGGAGAAGGATGTGGAGATTGCTAGGTTGAAGTCTTTGGTGGAGGAGAAGGAGACGGAGTCCGCGGAGGTTTCCCGTCTCCGTGATCAAGTTTCTGTTTTGACTGCGGAGAAATCATTTTTGAGCGCGGAGGTGTCGGCTCTTAAGAGTGCTGTTTCACAGAAGGAAACTGACATCTCCCTTCTTGATTCCCGCGCTACTTACCTTAAGTCTGCCCTTGATGATTCCCAGGCTGCTTGTACTGAAGCCAGGAACTTAATTTCCACCCTGTCCTCCGAGAGAGATGGACTTGCTTCTGAGGTATGACTTTTATTCCGCTCGTTGTTACTTTGGTGGTGTTTTGTTGTTTTTTTTTAACTTCTTATCCTTGCAGGTTTCTACTCTCCATTCTGCTTTTCGCGATTTTAAAGAGAAGATGGAAGCTCAGCAGGAAGCGCAGGCCCAGGTGTTGTACAACCGTGTGGCCGAACTTGAGGCACATGTGGTGGATGTGTCCGGTCGCTTGGAGGGGGAATTTTATCCTGCTTACCTGACTGCTCTGGCCGGACGAAGATGGCTGTTGACGCACGGGGTGCAGCTTGCTATGGTGAAATGTTTGAAGTCCCCCGAGTACCAAGGCATTCTGGGTCATGCTTTAGGCCGGGCCGTGGATTTTGGTATGCAAGAGGGTTTGGCGGCTGGCCATGAGCATGGAGTCGCCGGAACCCCACTTTCCGCGGTCACGGCTTACAACCCGCAGACTGCTGAGGCCAATTATCTTGACGCGGTAAGAGCTCTTGAGGAAGCGGACTTCCCTTTGGTTCATTTGTTGAAATCCAAGAAAGATTCCGGGATGGATGAGGTCTTGGATTGCTTTCTCCTGGACGGGCCTTTGGCAGACCTCCCTGAAGCTGCTCATCTTCAACCGTGCATTGAGCAGCTCTCCGTCCCTATCTATCATGCTGATGTTAAGGCTGTTGTTGGGGAGACCTCTTTATCTTTCGCTCTACTTAATGTTCACACCCGTGCCGAAGGCGCGAAGAAGCATGTCGCGGCTCTTCGTCAGTTAATGGTGGATATAATTTCTCATCCCTTGTCCTCTCAGAACTTGGTGGGTGAGGCTAGCACTTCCGCGGCTACTCTCTCCGTTGAGGATTTGGACACAGATGAGGATTTGGGGAGCGTGGTTTGTATGCCCCAGTTTGAAGACCCTCGCTTTGAGATTTTGCCGTGACCGCTTGTGGTCTGTTACGGCGGCTTGTTGTGTTTTGAATTTATTTTATATGTCGTGGCCGTATGTGGCCGTTGCGGCTTTTATTGTAAATTGATATTAACTTTGTAAGTTTAACATCTGATTTGGACGGACTCTTGTAGGTCCGTTCCGCAACACATTTTTTAGTGCTATGTTTGCTATCTTTTGTTTATTACTGGTGTACGTTCGTAATAAATAGTCTTGTGAATATTTGTGGGTTATTCTCCCGGTGGTAGGGCTTGCAATACTCTTACGGCCTGAGTAAATTTGCGGTTGCTCAACTTTATGACGGGATAATATTTTTGTTGGAGCATCGCTCTTGCGATTGCGCGTCTTAACAATTAATATAACTTTGCAAAGTAAAGAAATAATTTAAAATTTAAAACTCGTGAGGGTAGCTAATCCCCACTTTTCATTGAAATTCAAAATATTACAAGATGAGGATAAATAAAGATATTGCCCTCCGGAGCATCATATGTGCCGGGCGGATTCTTACACTTCATGTATATAACACTTTTTGAGATTACAAATGTTCCATGTCCTTGGTATTTCATTTTCCTCTGCGGTCTTTTGAGTTTTTGTATGCTCCTTTTTCCAAGCGACTATTTTAATTTTCATATGGTCCTTCCCACTTGGGTCCAAGTTTGCCTTCATCCCTGGCATGACTTGCTTCATTGCTGCGGTAGACCATGTCGCCCGGCTTGAAACTTATGCCGCGGACTCTTGAGTTGTAATACTTTTCCATCTTTTTCTTGCTTTTTGCCTCTTGAATTGCTGCTTGCTCCCTTCTTTCCTCTATGAGGTCCAAGTTCATTCCCAAAGCTTCATTGTTTTTTGTCAGATCGATCTCCGTAGTCCGGAGTGTTGGCATACCTATCTCCGCTGAGATGACAGCTTTTGTGCCGTACGTCAGTGAGAATGGTGTTTCCCCGTTACTTGACTTGATCATTGTACGGTGGGCCCATAGGACGTGCGGGAGCTCTTCTATCCAATCTTTGCTTCTTTCATCAAGCCTTGCCTTTATTCCTTCTCCTAAGCTTCTGTTTGCTCTTTCAACTAGACCATTTGCTTGCGGGTGCTTCACAGAAGCGAAGCATTGGTGATACACCAGTTCCTCACCCAATCCTTTGAAAGGGATTATCACGGTTTATTTTTCCATTGTCTGATATAATTTCTCCCGGTAGACCAAATCTGCAAACAATGTTGTCCTACACGAACTTATTCACTTGATTGCCAGTGATGGTTGCGACAGCCTTTGCCTCGATCCATTTAGTGAAATAGTCGATAGCGACAATCAAGAATTTGACTTTGCCTGGACCTTCCGGAAAAGGTCCGGCTATGTCTATCCCCCACTTATAGAATGGCCATGGAGACGTGATGGGAGTCAAGTTCTGCTGCGAATTTCTTGGGATAGGACGGTGTATTTGATAGTCATTGCATTTTCCCTTTTCAAATTTAGTGGCTCTAGGATTGTTGGCAGCAACAGTAAATATCCTGTTCGGATAACTTTGGCAACCACAGATCTAGGACCGGAGTGCATGTTGCACGACCCTTCATGTATTTCTCTTAGGACGTAGTTTGCTTGGAGCGGTCCGACACACCGGAGCCATGGTCCTAAGAAAGACTTCTTGTATAAGGTTCCATTAATCATGGTGTACCTGGCCGCTTTGCGACGTACCGCTCTGGCCTTCTTTTTATCCTCCGGAAGGATTTCTTTTGCCAGGTACTCGCATATGGGTGTCATCCACGTGTTGCCCTCTTCTTCTACTACATCTAGAATTTCTTTTTCATTTATGGACTTTTCCTTAAATTCTTCTCACAGCACCTGGTTTACTTAAGAGGCGCGAAGCTTGTGGATGCGATCTTGCTTAGGGCGTCTGCCTTCTTGTTTTCACTTCGTGGTATTTGTTTGATGGAAAATTCCTTAAAGCTTTTTGCGAGTGTTTTTACTTTGTTCAAGTACTGAACCATGCCTGACTCTTTGGCAATGTAAGAGCCGTTAACTTGATTGGCCACAAGTCTTGAGTCAACGTGTGCTTGCAAATTCTTTACGCCCATTTGTTCTGCGATCCGGAGACCGGCTATTAATGCTTCATACTCGGCTTCATTGTTAGTAGCCTCAAATCTAAACCTCATGGCGTATGTGAACTCTGCCCCTTCTGGATTTGTTAGTATCAGTCCTGCTCCAGAGCCGTTACACAGCCGAAAACGTCCGTAAACAAAGTCCACGGCTCTGGTAGTTCTTCCGGTTCTGCCATGAGTTCGTCCGGAGACTCCTCTTCCGGTCGTTCTACAATAAAATCTGCCAATATTTGGCCTTTAATTGCAGTCCTTGGTCTGTATTGGATATCATATCCTTCTAATTCAAACTTCCATTTCAGCATTCTCCCGGACATTTCTGAACTTGACAATAGTTGCTTTATTGGTTGGTCTGTTATTACAACAATCGTGTGTGCTTGGAAGTATCTTTTTAACCGTTTGCTTGCACTGAGCAAGGCTAACACCAATTTTTCCATAGGAGTATAGTTGACTTCCGGACCTCGTAGGGCGCGGCTTACAAAATATACTGGTATTTGCTTGCCTTCCCGGTCCGTCATCAAGACTGCGCTGATAGCTTCTTTTGCTGCGGCCAAGTATATGATTAGTTCCTCATGCTCCCTTGGTGCGGTCAGTGTTGGGAGTTCTGCAATAAGTTTCTTCATCTGCTTGAAAGCCGCTTCGGCTTCCTGTGTCCATTGAAAATCGCTCTTCTTTGTGCACTTTTTCAAGGTTTTGAAAAAAGGTAACGATTTTTCTGCTGATTTTGACAAGAATCTATTTAAGCTTGCTAGCTTTCCATTTAACTTCTGTACGTCCTTGATGCATCTCGGAGATGGCAAGCTAAGGACTGTGTCTGCTTTATCCGGACATGCTCTCAACCCGTTGGTGCTTACTTTATAACCTAAGAACATTCCTTCCTGCATTCCGAAGGTGCATTTCTTTGGGTTTAACTTCATGTTTATCTGCCGGAGGGTTTTGAATGTTTCTGTTATGTCTCGGATGATTTCTTCTTCCGTGCGGCTCTTTATAACCAGGTCATCGACATATACCTCCAGGTTACGTCCAATCTGTCTTTGAAATGCCTTATCCACTAAACGTTGATATGTTGACCCAGCATTCTTTAAACCGAACGGCATTTTAGAGTAGCAAAATATCCCTTGGCTTGTTATGAACGCCGTTTTTTCTTCGTCTTCTTTTGCCATCTTAATTTGGTGGTACCCCTTGTATGCATCTAAGAAACATTTGAAAGGATACCCGCAGAGAGACTCTACCTTCCAATCTATTTCCGGCAATGGGTAGCAATCCTTGGGGCATGCGTTGTTAAGATCTTTGAAGTCTACACACATTCGCCAGGTTCCGTCATGCTTTTTGACCATTACCGGATTAGAGAGCCAACTGTGATAGTGGACCTCTTTCATTATTCCGGCATCCACCAGTTTTTCCACCTCTTCTTGGATTGCCTTATTTCTTTCCGGTGCCTGCCCTCTTTTCTTTTGCCTGACGGGTGAACATTCCTCCCGGATATTCAAGCGGTGTTCCGCGATGCTTCGTGGGACGCCCGTCATATCAGCCGGCTTCCAGGCGAAAATATCCAAGTTTTGTTTGAGCAAGGAACATAGTTCTTTGCGTCCCTTTTCTGTTAATGTCGATCCTATGGCAACTGTCTGCTCGGGGTATTCCGGGTGGATTGCTATATTTATTTTTTCTTCCAATACTTGGTTTACTGCGGGAGGCTGGATGCTAGGTCCGGAGATCATAGCACATTCCATAGGAATGACTCTGCTGCTCTGTAGCGTTACCGTGCCGTCTTCAACGGGGAATTTTAACATCCCATGTGCTGTTGATGGTACGGCGCGGATTTTCCTTATACCCGGTCTGCCTATTATTGCATTGTGTTGGGATGGTGACCTGATAATCATGAAGTTCATCCATGCGGAGGTGGAGTGTACTTCATCACCTATTTTGACTAGCAAGGCTATCTGGCCTAGTGGCCAAATGGTCTCTCCACTGAATCCGATAAGGTGAGTGGTGGCCGGAACCATTTGATCCCTTATCTCTTTGCGGAGTTTTACGATAGTAGTGTTCATGATAAGGACTTCTGAGGTGCTCCGCCGTCAATGTATTACCCGATGCACAAAGTGCTCCGCCCATTCGGCTTCGATTATAATTGGTCCTCCCGTTCCGTCTTCTTCCCCAAAGGTTGGAAAGGAAAATGCCGTCTCCGGAGAGAAAGTTTGGGTAATCCTGGCTTTGGCCACTCTTTCCCATGGTTGAATCATCAGTATAGCCAAAGGTTTATCCTTTCCGGACGCTTCCCCTTTTTTCGGTGCTTTCGGCTTGTCATTCTGTTTTAATTCTCTGATGAATTGCGACAATTTTCCGGCCTTGATCATTTCGTCTATTTGCTTTCTCAGCTGCATGCATTCGTCCGTGCTGTGTCCCGTATCTGAATGAAATTCACAGTATTTGTTCGGATCCCTTTTCTCCGCAGGAGTTACCATTGGGGGTGGAGCTTTGAACTTTCCTTTTTCCAGAGCGAAAATTTCTTTTGGGGTTTTGGTAAGGAGTGAGAATCTATCTGGCTTACGATCCGGTCTTTGTTTGTTTTTGAAGCCTTTCTTGAAATTCGGTTTGTCCCCCCCTTCTGATTGTTTCCATGATGAGGATGCTTTTCTCCGGCCGTGACTGAATGCAGCAACTTCCCCTTGTAAGAAAGACGTAGTCATTCTATACATTTCATCCATAGACCTCGGAATTCTTTCATATAGACGCTTGATTAACCCAGGGTGGGTTATTCCGTGCATAAACCCGGAGATTCTCATGCATTCCGGAGCTCCTTCCACGTCCAGGACTTCTGCCTTGTATCTTTCCATGAAGTCTTCCGTAGATTCTCCATCTCTTTGCTTGATGTGATGTATCTCCACCGGATCCTTGATGTGTTTTGTTTGCTGAAGATAGTTCTCTCTAAACGCTGTTCTTAGATCTTCATAGCTATCAATCGACTCTTTTGGTAGCTTGTCGAACCAAACCCTAGCATTCCCAGTGAGGGTTGAGTTGAACATGTGGCACCATGTTGGCATTGCCCATCCTTCTGTTTTTGCGGCCGATTGAAATAGCTTTAAGTGATCCTCCGGATCTCCACTTCCATCATATGTCTTTACGTGGCTAGGCATCCTAGTCCTCGGGAGACTAAAATGCCAGATCCGATGTGTGAAAGGGTTTCTTTCCTCACATGTCCAAGGCTGGGAGAGATCGTCTTTATAGGTGCTCGACCTATGTCTTCTTGATTTGGACTTCCAGTGACCTCCTTCACTATCTTCGCTTTTTGAATATCGGCTAGTCGTACGGGACGGTGTTCCCTTTTGCTGATGCCTCCTTGGTTGCACTTCAGTTCTTTTTGCTTGGGGACTTCGTCGACGACTACCGGAACGTGCGGATGTAGTTGGCTCCTTTCTTCCCAACCTATTAAACACGCCTCCTTACTTCCGTGGCCGGTGCCGTGGTGAAGGGGATCTGTCCTTCTTAAGCCTTTTGAAAACACTGGCATGTGGTGATGGGCTTCAGGAATGCCTATCTCCGTGCCTTCTTCTTGGTTCTGTTCGGGCGGTTGGTGTCTTGATTCAGAGTAGTGTGATTCTTCACGGCTTCTTATCTTAATCCCGGACTCGTCGCTATAGATCTGTCGTGCTTTTACTGCATTGAGTTTGTCTTTCTGCTCTTTTTCTTTTTGCATCTTTTCGGCGATGAGCGGCAAAAGTTGGTGATAGTTTTTGTCACACATTTCCCTAAGGACCTCGTAGGACATAGGTTCCTCAAGACCTTGGGGACCATTCCTTCCCCCAGTGTTCCTCACGGCAGACGTGGGATGGATTATGGTTTGCTATTCGTGAGTGCTCATGGTGAGTTTTTTAGAGAATGTGGTTGCGTAAGCGTCCCACGGATGGCGCCACTTGTTAGTACAAAATTCGTGTCGGATTTGGCAAGGTGTTGAAATCCTTTGTCGGGTCGGGCCTCCAAATGACTTGAGTGTTTAATCTTGTACTAGAACAAGAGAAGTTATATGATTTTCTGCACAATTGAAAGTAAACCGTTAGCCTTACCGTGGGGACGGACCCCACGATTAGACTCTGGCATGAGAGTAAGTATTCATTTTGTCAGAGTATATGTCAGAGAGAATAAGAATAACTGTGTACCTTTTGGGGTGTACTATGACCCCTATTTATAGGTGTCTAGTACTAGGGTTTCCTAGTATTTTGGTTGCTTTAGTAGTGGCCAGAGTGGGTCCCTTATCGGGCAAGGTTCCGCGGTAATCGTGTGAACTGCCGCGGACGGATCGTTTATAACTGGATATGCGGACGGATCGCTAGGTTTGGGCCGCGGCCAATGCGAGATTGGGTTTTACTACGGCCCGTTACTGACAGGTTGGGCCCCAAAAGCCCAAGTAATAGTGTGGCCCAAGCCCAGAGGCTTAGTACACCTAGTATACGTCATCACATATGAAGTGATTAACTATTATCTATGCATGTTATTTACATGAAGTTGGACAATTAACATATTTGAGGATAAGAGGTATCTTCTTTTCTTTGAAGTTTTCATGAGCTTTAATTATCCTTGTGATTTATAAGCATCGAGCCAAAGGTCCATATGGACGTATTTTTTTAAAAAGTGCACATATACTCATAACGCATACATGACATACACAAGCGCATCTGTATGTACTTTTATCACCGTCATCTCACAAGTTGGGTGACAATGATACACATTAGATAACAAATTATGGGGTTGTGGCTGATTGTGACCCAACAAACTTTTGTGGCTATGTCAAAAGCAACTACTTCCTTTAGGTCCTTATCCCCTTTTATTTACTTTGGGAAAAAGATAAACCTAGAAAAAAGATACGTATAAAGCACCTTTACAGCTCATTAGCTAAATAAAATGTAAAGACTCACCCTCCCTTAATTTTTCTCACTGACACCGGACAAGGCAAGTTCCGGAGGCAATAAAGTTGCAACGCAACGTATAACCGCACGTCGTGACTCAAGGTATCGAGTTATCGCGGACCCTCATCATCTTTTACTATTGGAGCTTAACTGACATCCACGATTTTGCAAGAAGTCTATTCCGACATTCACTTAAACTGTTGAACAACGACTATTAAAGCTTCACCCGTCATCATTGACAAATAGCTAATCTGAACATGGCACGTTACCGGAGTAAGAACTCCCATCATTACATGCTCACATGTTCCCTTAAAAGTCCAACCCGCTGGTCCGTCTTGTCATACTCCAACCTTAAACGTTACATTGCTTTCATAGGCTGTGATCCTTATCATTTTTGTCACGTCAAAATAGTAATCGCGCCATTCAAATACCTAACCCGGTTCGCTCATCATTTCTTGGGCCAACATGCGTAAACTCAGCTTTCATTCTTAAATTGGTCTATACGCACCGTCCTTTAAGCTCCTAGCTTCGGATGGTACCGCGGAGCTACAATAATCGTGCTCCTGATGGAACACTTGGAATTTTATAAAACCAAATACTTTAGCTTCTTAATACCTCCGGTTATATCCTGGCCCGCAAGTTTTCAGCTCTCCGGATATTTTAATATCGACTGGTGCTAGAGTGCGGACATCGCCTCCATGTCTGGATGTAATACAATTAAAGTACAAGTCGCACAACTTGTGCTTCCGCTATTATATGCGTCAACGGATCAACATTATGTTTATTCTCGCGTTTAAATCCGTTGGCAAAGAGATGAACTAAAACACCTTGTTAATGGACCCATTTAAAGCTTTAACTACTGGAAACCTTTTCTCAGCGTCACCCGGTTCAAAGCCTCTTTGAACGCGGTTGGTTTATGCGCGGATTCTGATTCTCGAACATCCATTTTTATTTGACCTCTGTAAGAATGGACATCTTTCGTCATTATGATTTGCGTTGTTAGCGGGCCAAGATACTCCGTTGTCTAAGCTCGCACCTACGTGCGGAGGTGCGGAGCTACGACTCTTTCGTACACCTAAAGGACTTCTAGGGTCGATTGCAGCGGTTATCATCCGGTTCAAGAATTTCTGGATAACAATAATAACCCCCGCTAATGGACTTCCCATCATTCCGAAGACGAGCCTGCTTCCGCCGTCTTTTTCGAATAAGTCTCCGGACTTTTTATCCTACCTCCGTCACCTTTTACTGGTGCTAAAACCCGAAAAGTATTTTTACAAATGGTAGAAAAGACACGAACTAAAGCACCTCGTTGCGTAACCCAGTTCAAACTTTGGCCACATTTAGCTTTACGGATATATAAAATACGTGCAAGTTAATTCAAAATGACCAACATCATGAGCCGCGGAACCTCTAGCCACACAACACGTTTTACGAGCTCCGGTTCTCAACACAACAAAGCTCCATTGTTTCGTCATTACGTCCATACCGTTATGGTTGTTTAAAGAATCTACCAATATTTTTAAAATCAACATATGCTTACATATACAAGTCAGCGGAAGGTTTACCTCCAAGCGGTGAAAAGATCGTTCTCTCTTTTACACACGGTGCAAGGATCTGTAATCCTCGTTGCTTAATTTGTTGGTCATCGTGCGCACTTTATTTAACCGCACCACCGGAATTATTGGTTGACACCACCGGGTTCAAGACTTTGCATGTATTACTTATGCAAGTACAATGCATAAACTTGCACTGCTTATCAGAAACTAAAACCATGCACGCCATGTATAAAAAACAAAACAAAACAAGTTCTAGATCCCATAAAGTGATTCGCACTAAAAAATCTTATCAGACCCACCTTTTTATTCTAAAGAAATTGGTCCCATGAAGCAACTTAACATGTGAGGCCTAGCTTTAAAGTATTGCATTGTCAATATTAAAAACAAGATCCTATGAGTTTACGGATTGGTATGGTTCACGTGATGAAATTTCCTCACATTCCCAAAAATTGTTATACACCCCTGGGACTGGGGTATGCGTAGGCAATAATATCAGCCCTTTATTTAAATATTGCTTCAAAGTATTATTTAATTTTCGGTTCGGACACATTATATCTGAACTAAAAAACCCCGATAACATGTGTTGGTGATTTTAGTGTCATCAATCATTTTTGTGTAATGGTGATTTACCCGAGACCAAATGGATTTCAAGTTACGTTATAATACGAGTTCGGAGGTGTGGAGTGCACGCTTGTATAAACTATTAACTTGATTTCAAGTACGATAATGGTAAAGGTTGTGAATGTATATCAAGGGGTAAACACCTTGGATATTTTATATAGTGACATAAATCCATTCGTCACCATAGTGTTGCAATGGTTCAAAAGATATGACTGTTTGCATTAGTGACAGAAACTGGTCGTCGCTAATGGACATATGCCTTCAATGGGCTGCAGTTAGTGACAGTTTTAACTGTCACAAATTCGTTGCAGAAAGTAATTGAAGGGTTGTGACCATTTATTAAAAGGTGTGACTTTTCACCAAGAGACACAACTTTTCCCTACAACTACCATTTGTTTATTATACATAAACATGAAATTTGGTCTTTTATGTATCACATGAAGAATCATCACAACACATACAATCTTCTTCATGTTTTGCTCTCTTTCTTGTGCCTAGAATTTGAGTGTTTTCTTGTCTTATCTCAATACAAATTTCGTGTAACCCAAGGCACAAATAGGGTCGAAATATTGTATTCGGAAAGTGAACTATACACGATTCAAGAATTTATCCGGCAATCTATGATTATCAAGACCCGAACACCAACAGATGTGGGATAGTTTAAAGCTTTCAATATTTCACTTACAAGTACCATCTACACTTGGCTGAATGAAAGTGTCTTTTTATGAGCAAATTTTTTTACACTGTGAATTGATTTTCACCCAAAGAAATTTACCGTTGTATAGTTTGACGGACCAGGTGATAGTTTAAATAATGGTTGCTAAAAACGTATAACGGATGGGTTGGATTTGATGTGATAAAACGTGTAATTTTAAGCGTTGATTAGTTTTAGTTTGTTCATCTACGAAGAACTATATAAAATGGGTTTGTTCTGTAAGGTGCCAAGTTGTTTGGATGTAAATGTGTATAATTATCACAAATACATTGTCGATTGGGTAAAGGTTACAATATTGATAGTTCCCGTAAATTATCTTTAATGTACTTTCTGAAGGAATTTATATAGACATGGATATTTTGTTTTGGCTGCTGAAAACGAAACAAAAAGTCGATTTGGAATCAAAAATGTGAACCAAACACTGGATTCCAAGCTAAGTCAGCGTAGTTCAGTCCAATCCACAGGGATTAAGCATACAAGTTATGGGTTTTTTGTTTGTTTTATAACGTGTCTAATTTCACATTCATGAGGGGGTAGGTTCACCATTCACGCGTTGTGGTTTGATAATGAAACGTGCTCTAAAAACCGCCACAGTACATATGGTTGTGTACGTACTGTATGGTAAGTATCAGTGGTCATCTGTACGTGTGACATTACATGTGATGTGTCTTTCAATTCTAAATCGTTCCTTTTCTGAACTCAGTTGTGATGTATGTGTGCAAAAAAATAATACACATATCTGAATATTCAATACGCATATCCAAGCATCCCCCCCTTTTTTTTTGGGTAAAGTCCAAGCATCCCCTTACTAATTAATGTTTCTTGCATTTGTACATATTGACATGTCTTAAGGCCTAATATGAATCTTGGTGCAGCATCACGAGTGAGTAGACGGAAAAGGCTGTAAATTTCGTTTTTCAGGTCCTTCCGTTGTTCAAACTTCACAGTCCCTTCATCCTGGTGACCCTTAATAAGGAACGATAACGACTTTTCCTGAAGCTTCAAGTCGTTGTGGATATTAACAAATGACGTATTCAATATTAATTAGTTATCCCACATCACCAGTAGAAAAAACCAAAGTGTTTTTATAAGCTCCATTTGTACAATTTCAGCTGCTGAGCTTAGTAATGTGGGCTTGTGACCCAAGTGGGGGCATTAAGGTTTTCGGAGGGCTAAGAACTAGGGGCGATCATCTCGTGGGTCTGTGTGAGAAAAAGTGTACATAAGCGCCATTCACTCGACCATGATTGACCCCTTCTTAGCCCAACACAAACTTTTTATTATGATTTTGACTAATTACTACACGATGGGGAAGGTTCCCAAACAAAAATGGTTACAAGAATATAAATTGTGCCATATCTTGTAATTTGTTATGCTATATGAATACGTCATTTGTTAATATCCACAAGGACTTGAAGCTTCAGGAAAAGTTGTTATCGTTCCTTATTAAGGTCACCAAGATAAGGGAGTGTGAAGTTTGAACAATGGAAGGACCCAAAAAAACGAAATTTTCAGTCTTTGCCGTCTACTCACTCATGATGCTGCACCGAGATTGGTGTTCGTAGATTAAACTAATCAATGCTTAGAGTCGAAGTTCCGCTCTAAACAACCATTAGTTAAACTATCACCTGGTCCAACAAACTATACAACGGTAGGCTACTTTGGGTAAAAAAAATCAATTCACACACTTTCATTTAGCCGTGTGTAGAATAGTACTTGTAAGTCAAATATAGAAGTATAGGAAACTTTAAACTCTCCCACATCGCCAGAACATAAAACCAAAGTCATGTTTAAAAACCGTTTTGGGCCTAAGAAATTTATGAAACTGGGGTCGGCCCAAGCTCGGGCTATAAGCTTACTGAATAGCCAGCCACGTTATTATTATTTTTTTTACATATTTTTAAATAAAATTACTATATATATCATTACACAAGTCACGTGTCACATTTTGAGATGCCCAAAACACTGTTCACGCTAAGCACTGTAGCAAGCTACAGTGCTTGGGCCGGCCCAATATATATATATATTTTTTACATTGCTACAGTGCTGGGCCGGCCCAAATTTTTTTTTTTTTTTTTTTAAATTGTTGGCACAAAATAGGGGAAAATTTTTTTTACAAAAGTACCGACGCATTCAGATAAAAAAAATACCCGCGGTTACTATTCATCGGCCCAAAAAAAAAAAAAAACTTTATACTCCCTCTTTCTTTTGTCAAAAATAAGAAGAAAAAAAAAATTACGTTTACGACTTTCTATCGGCCTGGGCCAAAAAATAAAATAAAAATATCCCCTTTATTGAAAAAAAAAAATTTGTCATTTAATATGAGGAAAAAAACAAACTATTAAACATGAGACCGAAGAAATTAACCCGAACAAAAAAAATGCCCCGTAATAACGCGCGAAAAAATAACGCCCACAGCAACGCGCGGGTAATCTTTCCTTGTTATAGTTATTATAAATAGAAATATTTGATCAATTTATAAATACATTACTACAATTTAATAAAACAAAATTACATATTATAAAAAAAATACATTAATTACATAATAAAAGCTCTCTAAACAAACTACAAACATACAATCCAATGTTTTAAATGTCATCTTCATATTTTCATTCTCATTTAGTATTTTCTTATTTAATATTCAGTTCATTTAGTCAAACACGATTCATGCCAAACCAAAATATCCATATCAATATTGTAACATTTACCCAATCAGCAATGTATTTGTGATAATTCTACACATTTACATCTAAACAACTTGGCACCTTACAGAACAAAACAGATTTAAAAAGGTGTTCGTAGATAAACGAACTTAAACTAATCAATGCTTAAAATTACACGTTTTATCACATTATATCCAACCCATATGTTTTCCGCTTTAAGCAACCATTAGTTAAACTATCACCTGGTCCGTCAAACTATACAACGGTAAACTTCTTTGGGTAAAAAATCAATTCACAATGTAAAAAATTGGATCATAAAAAGAAACTTTCATGGTAAAGTGAAATGTTGAAAACCTTAAACTATCCCACATTGCCAGAACATAAAACAAAAATGATATTTAAAAGGCCCATTTGGGCTAGTTATGTTATAGCTGATATTTTTGTTTGTTAAACTAAATCTTTTTGGAAAGTTTATCTCAATCACCGCCTACAAGACATGTAATTTGTGCATCAATTTAGCTTCACAAATAGAAAATAAATGAACCATGTCAACGTTAGAAGTTGAACAACATATCAATTATTTAAAAAGTTTGTATAGCTTATTCCCTAAGGATTTGTGAGATCACATAGGCTTAAGGGGTGTTCATTTAAACTTATTAGGCGTATGAGCTTATATCATTTTTGGTTATATTTCATAAGCCTCATTTTCTGACAAAAAAAAAAAAAGAGTGGCGCACTTAAAGAGTAAAAAAGTTCATCGTAGCGCAAAAGAGCATCTCGCTGAAAGAGGATCTCTTGTCGGTTTATATCTTAAATTTCCCAATTGTTCAAAATCATCTATAAAAGGAAAATATTGGTGAAAATCATGCAAATGTAGCTGATTATGACTCCAAATAGTTAGTACCAAATCTGTATTTTTGTTAATAACCATCATCAAAGAACAATATAGATGCCTAATCTTTTTTACATCATATCAAAATTACAAAAAATCTAATTTCAGAAACAATGATTAAGTAAAAAGACTACTACATGGTCACTACAAAAAAAAGTTGAATTCTCCACGGTTTTTTCTCCACGGTATAGTTAACCGTGGAATTTTTTTTATATTGATCAAAATTTTGTCACATTTATATGTGTCACAAATCTTTAAAAAAATAATCCACACATATAAGTGTGTACAATTACAACAAAGTTACACTTAAAAGTGAAGACTTTTTTTTATTAAAACGTCACATTTATTAGTGTAGACATTTTGACACTTTTTCACACTTTTAGGTGTGAATATTTAACAATTTTTACATGTTTTGTAATTTTGCCACACTTTTAGGTGTGGACATTGAAAGAATGTTTCCACACTTTTAACTATAAGCATTTTGATAATATTTTCACACTTATATGTGTAGGAAAATTTGTCACACCCATTATTGCCGCGTATAGCAAAGTGTAGCCATTATAATTTTACACATTTTTAAACGTGGACATTTAACCTTAAAAATGTAGCTAATTCAACTACTTTTTGTAGTGCTTGTTTTTATTTGTATTACAAGTCTTTAGTTAAACAGAACATAGTTCTTTATACTCATGTGAGTTCAAAATTTGCATGAAATAAAGTATAGGGGGTAACGGGTCAAAATGGGCAGCTTTAGGTACATCACTTTGTTATAAAATGGATATTAGATTAGCATGATTCATGATTTCATAATTTGTGAACATTTCGATAAACCTACAAGAAAAAGGTTACTATCTTCTTTCTTTTCTATTATGTTGGGCTGACTGAACTTGATACAAAAAATACTTATTTTTCCTTGGTTTTCATTAGGTCGTCTGCACCACTTAACTAACCAAAAAAACTTCATCTTCGCGCACCAAACTTAAATGTGTGCAAGGAATCTTAAATGTGTGCAAGGAACAACATATAACAATATGATTATTGGTTTCTCTTGACCGCAAGGTGAGGAAGCTAATCAATCTACTAGGACTTCAACACCAAGATGTTTGTTGCCCTATTACATTAAAAGTCAAAGATATACTATAAGCTACTTCAATATTTTGACTACTTGTTTTAGTCAATAGACTTATGGTTAAATTATATAATCATGATTTGAAGTATGAAATTAACTTGAAAATTACTATTGAACTCAAGAGTTTGCGTTCATGATTACTTTAGTTAGAATAATTATGTTTACTTGCTAAGACATAATTATAAAGTTCTTGAATTTAATCAATGACTAATAACATAGAGTAAGTAGTTGAATTGTTATGTCTTCTTGTTAACACATTAACATGATGTCCTTGAATTATTCGGAGACTTGTAACGTATATAACTGGACATGTTCTGTTTTCTTGAAACACATGAACATAGAGTTAACATAAGGTCCTTCAATTATTCAAAGACTTAATAATGTATAATTGACATGTTTTGTTTTCTTGTAAACACAAGAACATGGAATTCTTGAATTGTTCTATCTTCTTGTGAGCACGTGAGCATAGAGTTCTTGCTAAATTCAAGAAATATACATTATAGCATGCACTTGGTTTTAAATACTGTGTATTCAATTTGGCTTGACCCAATTGACAAGCATTTGACCTAAAGAGAATTAAGTTATATAATAGAATTTTGATGGAATCTCACAATTCCAATACTCATAGAATACCACATTATTATGGTATGTCTAATGTGTTGAAACAAACTATATTCATATTGTTTGCTTTCTGATAACTTAAATGGCTCTACCTCTAAAACTAGTATTGTTGCGTACTTGTTCGACGTGTTGTGTGAGCAACCGTAGAGGTGATTGTTTTAGTCACTTACTTGTTTCTTGATCAATTGGCTAAGAGGTACGCGTTTCTATTTACTTCTTATTATGTGTTAACCTATATGCTATTACTAGATCCATCCGCTGCGTACTCGTAAGCTAATGGTTACCTAGATTATAAAATCCCAACAGTGGCATCACGAGCCAACTCGTTTTAGCTTTATGGGTTACACGTTTTGTTTTAATTATACGCCTTGTTTATATGCCTATTATTAAAACATATGCCATGATCTGCTGCGTTAGAAATTTTATTTATGTTTTACTAGTAAAATATGACAATAATATTAGATTCTTGCCATAAAATAAATAAAATTTGTAGATCTTGATCTTGAATTCTATTAAAAGTTAATATAGGATTAAAAGGGAAAATTAAAATTGTTAATTTAGCTTATATGATTCCTTTTTAATTTATGTCTATTCCGGCTATAAGACCCACTCAATCACAATATGTGGTGAATGGGGCGATCTAGGCACTTTAGCAGAAAACCTAGTGAGGGTCTTATGGTTCTCCATATGGGGAAGACTCGCGAGAGAACTTGGATTTTTACATGTTTACTAGTATGCTTAATGTCATCTTTTGTATTATGAATCTCAGTATGCATGATTATTTAATGTCTAATAGTTTACGCGCCTAATTAAATATGCCATATGTCTAAAAAGATGATGTTTAAGTAGTCTATTAATTTTACACGCCTAATGCATGCTCACAGTGACCAACCATTTGTTTCGTGGAAAACTGTTTTTGTGAAAAATTAATAAGACGTTAAACTAATGAAACTAGTTTTTCTTGATTTAAAAACTGGACGCTATGGACTCATGGATGTATGGCTTCACCATTGAACAACTTTAGGAAGTTTAAGCAGGCGGGTTGTTTTTACGTAATTCCCTAAAGAAATAAGGTTTTTAATATGCTTCGCGCTGACCTGTTTCTCCGCTTCTTTGTGCGTTCGATTGGAGTTACCGTGAACCATGGCATGTCACTACAGTGTCATTACTAAAGGTTTTTAAAATCAGTGATACAAAGTTGTTTTGCATGCTTCTTTGTACACGCTTTTAACACATTTATGTGCATACCCCTAGGAAAATTTTAAGTCTAAGCCATCCAACCGTAGAACACGTGTACTTGGTTTGAGTCTCTTTGTCAGACCCTGGACCCCTACCAACCCATGGTGAATTTCGCCTACTGGTCAGACCTTTGACGATTTTTACACGTTCTCGTTTGGTTGACTTAATTTGAGTGTCTTTGTCAAACCCTGGACCCGAGGCATAAGATGATACTAAACATGCTCTTAACATTATTACATGTTGACTAATGTTTTGACAAGTATCATAAACCTAAGAGTTGCATTAAAATACAATTAACGCTCGTCGCTTACCTCTTGCCCTACTTGTTTTCTCACTGGTCAGACCTCTAGTTACCAAGTAGGAGGTCAAGATGGATCTTAGTCTTAATTAGTAAATTAATTGGGTAGTTAATACAATTAAGAAATTAATTATCAAAAATACTAAAATTGAATTTTCTATATTCTAATTAATTGTGTTATTGCAACATAATTCGTAAACGAAAGTTTGTTTTCTTTGAAAGACAAACATAGTCTCTTTTCTTGTTAAGAAGAGTGAGACTTACTCCTATCTCTTCTCATTGGTTGACAAGAATAAGATAGGGTTATAATTGAATTATTATAAATTATATTTAAACTCACTTTTAATCTTTCATTACCCTCTTCCGGTTCTGAAATCTTTGAAAGATAATATATTTTGTGTAACTAGATTATATTTTGTCTATAGCTACCAAAATAATGACATCTTGCACTTGTCACGATGTATGAGTTTAAACCGCAACGAGTAAAGAAAATTAGTTGCAGGTATTCTAGGTATTTTTCTTAGACTCACTTCATTCCTTATAGTGCTAAACACTCTTGTGGCTAGGCAGACAGATTAAGGAGGAATTGCATGCTAAAATGTTCAAGTTAATGAAAGCATGAATGGCTAGTCCCTCATCTACATAAGTAGAATTTCATATACCATGTACAATACCTAAGTACATTACTACTTGTAGGCATTCTAAAAGAGAGTAGGAAAGTAAATAAATCGCTATTTGCTTTCTACTGGTGATGTAACACTTACAATGTTGACAAATCCAGTGGGAGCTTTGTGTTTTACAACTAAAATGACATTCATGTTATGATGTCAATTTCAGTGGGAGCTACAAGATTATTTCTTTGTTAGTTTCCCTTATTATTTCTAGCTTGCTTTGAAATAAATCATTACTTTCCGAATATGAACGACCAAGGATTAAGGAAAATTGCATTTTGTTTTATAGATAACTCGTTGCCTTTTCGATGCTGCTTTCCGAAAAGTTATCTATAAAATAATAATCCACAATTCCTTATTAAACGTTATTGTTCGAAATCTACTTAAAATGGGTCGCGACGAATAAGGATCCGAGGGCGTGTTACTGTCAAGAATCAACAGCGACAAGAAATATAAAGAACGACACAAAAGTCGTTTAGATTGTATACATTGGATTTTAAATAAAAGACATATTACAAAAGCTTAATAGCTTTACTTTGTTCTTTGTTTAAATATTACAAAAGATGACCATAGATCTCCCAAAACATGATGCACATTAATCTTTAACAAGTGCAATCCAAACAGTAAATCCAATGCATCGCTTTGCACCTCATGTGCCAATTTACCTCACTGAAAACATGCTAAAACGTCAACAAAAATTGTTGGTGAATTCATAGGTATATGTATTTAAATTATGCAGGACCGCAAGACTTTCCCGTATATGTTACAACTTATGCCAACAATCCACAAAACCAGATACTGTTGCACTAAGCTCGAGACACCGAAACTCAACCTAAATATTTGTGCTATATTAGCAGTTATTTTGCCCGTATACAGATGTTGTAACCCGCAACACCTATCCTACATGATGGGGGGGTTAAACGTTCTTTCCCGGTGATAGCTAATCACACCAAACGGGAGGTTAATCCCAATAGATCTAGTTTATAAACAGTCGCGCTCACATAATGTAAATTAACAACTACATCTATGCCAATTTGACAGTTATCATGATAATGGGCTCAGGAGGTTATCGCAACTTAGGCGAACACATAATCAATATCTTTTAAACACTTGCGTCCAATTTTAATAAAACAAAGCAGTTACCACCACCAAATAATAAAAATCAGTAAAATACTGTAAAATTGGGGCTATGGAACGCCACCTTGAGTAACAGATATCCAATTAATCACAGATAAAACAGCACACAAGACGATAGAATCAACCTATATTAAATTAAGGACGTATAAGTACTGAGTACTTTAATTATAACATTGAATAAACTTATAGTTTTTTACATCGACTAATCGTCGGTGGCTAATCATTTTTATAATAGGTTAGCCATAAAAAAAAAAAAAAACATGCAATGCACGGTAACAGTAGTTAGGACACTTTAAGATGTAAAACCACACATTCGTCGATACGCCAGCCGAAGAGGCCTCATTATGAAACTCCGCTAGTATTATAGCCACTTTGATAACACTTAGATTCTATATATAGCATATTCACACGGACTAATCGTTTTTAGGAAAAATAATATATATAAAGTGAAAACGTTTAAAAATATACTTTCCGTAAAAATGACCTAATCATGTCGTTTTTAAATCCCGTTGCTACTCGTTTCTTTACGTCCACAGTCTTCGTATAATGACGAGAGATCAAAAATATACATTTATTAAGTTTTTGAATTCTGCTGATGAATAGTGGATTTTACTGTTTCACACGACAGCTCGTTTGTCGTTTTTTTTTATCTTTAATTATGAAACAAGTAATCGAAATAACTTATTCGTTTTTATTCCCGATTTGAGTGATTCCTATACGAGTACTCTTTGTTATTAAAAGAGTATTATATTTATAAAGTTGTGTCCAGCTGATGAAAAGTACTTTTACTTTTTAATAGTTTATTAAATTACTTTTATAAACTTTTTATTATCGAAAATGGTCGTAGTTTATATTCTGAAAGTTCCGTTTTAGCGATTACGTTTCGAGTATGATCCTCTAATTAAAAGTATTATTCATATATTATATGTTTTAAAAATGACATTGCTGTAATGAATAGTTATATTTTATAAATATAGTTTTATAAAGTATTAACTATCGTAAAACTTGTACATGGCGTATCTTCTACGATATTAATCGGCTTAATACGAGTTCGTTATGACCCATCCGATCCTTTGTGACAAGGTAGTATTTTAAAAATCAAAACCATAGTATGTAGATTTTCGAATTACAACAGCCCCTAAGATATTATTATCCAAAATGTGTATAAAACATGTTTTATATGTATTAATTATTAGTATTTACTTTAAAGAAACCCTAATAACTATATGTAACATATGTGATACTTATATTAATGTCCATGATCATCCATAGTCCTTATAAATTCATTGTAACAAGTTTAATAATTTACTTTCCATATTTCAATAAGTTGAAGATTAAGAACTTATAAAAAAACCCTAAATTTTAACCTAAACATGTTTATACTTGAACATATGTTAACATACTTTTATTTTTCACTTTCCATGATATATATGACCATATGCATAAGAATAATAGTCATAAAATCAGAAACATAAGTAAGAAACTCATTTTAATATTAAAAATCCTTAGGGTGATTAAAGCCAAATTTAACAAAATAACACATAAAATCAAAAATCCACAAAACACAACATGGAGAGAAGCACTCCCCCACACTTATTCATTAATACTACTAAACTACTTAATATTACTACTACTAATAGGATAAACACGGGTTGCCTCCCGAGAAGCGCTTGTTTATTAACGAGTCACTAGCTTGACTCGCCCCGAATTCCTTTGTCCTTGGGGTGAAAACGGACGGAAGATATGATCTTCAAACAAATTTCATTCACAATATGACGTTTATCGATCTTGAATTTATCACTCAGTAGATGTGGAGTTATTCTTGTAAAAAAGAGAGCTCCATCGATAAGGAGGATCCCGGGATCAAAAACTTTGTCTTCATTTCCGGAAGGAAATGATAGAAAAGTTTCGATCTCAGAAGGATCAGTCAGGAAAAGAGAATCACTGACGAATGAGATAGTAGAAAAATCGTCTAGTGGAAGAATATAAAATCTCTGAGATTGGACTCCTTTGATAATGAATATTCTGGGATTGAAAATTTTGTCCTTGTTTCTAAAAGGAAATGACACTAAAGGATCGATCTTAGAAAATTCCTCAGACAAAGTGGAGTCACAATTGGATAAGAGAAGACGTAAATCATTAAGCTCATGAATTGTAAGTTCCTTAATTGGTGTTGTAGATTTTAATTCATTATCTTCCTTAATTTTACTAGATAAAATTTCTTTCAAAAGTCTAGTCATTTTTCTAGGATCGGCCTCAATATTGAAGTAAAAATGATCATACTCTGGTGGAGATATGATGTGATCGAGTTCATTGACGAACTCCTCATGATGAAAATCACTTCTTTCGGTAGGAGGAAGAGGATCAATCGAAAAATCAAAGTAAAATGATTCTTATTCTGGAAGAGGATGATCAAATTGAGAAGTGGTACTGCCACTACTCTTCTCTTCTTAATGATCGATATAAAAGCAAAATGCTTCATAATCTGGAAGAGAATGATCAAAATCGAAGTGGTACTGCCACTACTCTCATTGCTTTGAATAGGGAATTTATCGCACAAAGAATCAACAATATCAATTCTATAAATGAAATGGTCGACACGTCCCGTAGGATTCTCCAAAGCTTGAAATTTTTCTTCTTGAAGCCGAGATGG
Source organism: Tanacetum coccineum (assembly GCA_026074375.1). Taxonomy (NCBI): domain Eukaryota; kingdom Viridiplantae; phylum Streptophyta; class Magnoliopsida; order Asterales; family Asteraceae; genus Tanacetum; species Tanacetum coccineum. Next base: position 79,943 of record BQNB010004826.1, read on the forward strand.
ACATGGAATCGGTGGCTGATGAGGATTAAGCTTAAGGTTTTCTTTCGGTTTTGGTGTGGACAATGGTGGAGTTTCCGGAGGTGGGACAAGTGGTGTGCTCTAAGAGCTAGAAATTTCCACCACTTCCGTTATGGTCTCCGGTTCTTGTTCCTTTTCTTGATAAATGAGAAAATTAGAATGAGGAATAAAAGATCCATCCAATGTCAAGCCATCCATTGTAGTAATCACTTTAAGCTCTGCACGTGGGTCTGTCACGGTGTTGCTTGGTAGCACACCTAATGGTCTTTCTTGAAAAGCTTCTGCCATTTGACCCATTTGATTTTGCATTAACTGAATCATGGCTTCTTGGTTTTGATTATTGGTTTCTTGCATGCTAGCAATATAATACCCAAGAGCTTTGACTTGTTTAGTACGAGCGGCAATGGCATCAATTTGAGTTGAGGTACCACCATTACTCGAAACTTGAGGTTTATTTCTGAAAGTTCGAACCTTGGCTTTATTCTCAATAATGGTTAAGGCTTCTTAAGTATTTTTTGACATCAGATTTCCAATGGCAAATGTTTAACCCAACCATTTCCAAAGTCGATCACACAAGCTCTAAGCATATCTTCGAGAGTTTGAATGGTTCTCTCGCTTTGTCCGTCAGTTTGCGGATGATATGCCGTACTCATATCTAAACTTGTACCCAAAGCTTTCTGAAGTGACCTCCAGAAATTTGATGCGAACCTAGGGTCACGATCACAAATAATCGAGACCGGTATTCCATGCCTTGTTACTACTTCCTTTAGGTACATTCTCGCTAGTTTCTCCAGAGGGTCAGTTTCTTTCATGGGTATAAAGATTGCGGACTTTGTAAGACGGTCAACGATTACCCAAATGGTGTCATACCCTTGTGATGACTTAGGAAGCTTTGTGACAAAATCCATCGTGATATTGTCCCACTTCCATTGAGGTATCTCGGGTTGTACCAACAAACCCGATTGTCTCTGATGTTCGGCCTTGACCTTAGCACAGGTCAAGCACTTGCTAACATAGGTGGCGATATCAGCTTTCATATTGGGCCACCAATATAGCTTCTTTACGTCTTGATACATTTTCTCGGAACCTGGATGGATAGAATACTTCGATTTGTGGGACTCGTGCATGATCACAGTCCGCAAATCGCCATAACAAGGTAACCAACTCCTGCCATTGAGGCATAGGGTTCCATCCGTACGAGGTTCCAACTTTTCCGTTCTAAGTGCCTCTGGAAATTTAGCATTTTCAATCAGCATACCTCCAACATCCTCATTCTTGATGTTCTCTGGTTTCCGTGCTTCAGTCTGAGCATTCAAGATTTGCTTAGGAAGATCCAAGCTAATAGTCATGACTAAAGCTCGAACTCTTAACGGTGGTTCCCGTTCTTTCCTGCTCAAAGCATCAGCAACGACATTTGCCTTCCCTGGGTGATAACGAATATCGCAATCGTAATCACTAAGCAACTCTAACCATCGGCGTTGTCTCATGTTCAATTCCTTCTGATTAAGAATATGCTGTAAACTCTTATGATCAGTGAACACCGTACACTTGGTACCATACAGATAGTGCCTCCAAATCTTCAGAGCGAACACTACTGCTCCAAGTTCCAGATCATGAGTAGTATAGTTCTTCTCATGGATCTTTAACTGGCGTGATGCATAAGAAATAACCTTTTCCCTTTGCATCAACACAGCGCCCAAACCCTTGATCGAAGCATCGCAGTATACGATAAAATCTTCACTTCCTTCGGGTAAAGCCAGAATTGGTGCACTACACAACTTCTGCTTCAATAACTGGAACGCTGCTTCTTGTTTGTCACCCCACTCAAACTTGACCTTCTTTTGAGTGAGCTTGGTCATTGGTTTGGCGATCTTTGAAAACCCTTCAATGAATCGTCGATAATACCCAGCAAGACCTAAAAACTGACGAATCTCCGTTGGTGTCTTAGGAGATGCCCAATCTTTAACGGATTCGATCTTGGCTGGATCCACATGAATGCCTTTATTATCAATCACGTGACCGAGGAACTGTACTTTGGGAATCCAAAATTCACACTTGGAAAATTTTGCATACAACTCCTCTTTCTTCAACAACTCCAATATTATCTTCAGATGCTCTTCGTGCTCTTGCTTGTTCTTGGAATAGATCAAAATATCGTCAATAAAGACAATTACGAATTTGTCCAGATAAGGTTTGCACACTCGGTTCATGAGGTCCATAAACACAGCAGGTGCGTTGGTCAAACCAAACGGCATAACTTGGAATTCATAATGTCCATATCGAGTTCTGAAGGCAGTCTTCGAGATGTCTTCTTCTCGAACCCTCAATTGGTGATAACCTGACCTTAGGTCGATCTTCGAGTAGACACTCGACCCTTGAAGTTGATCGAATAAGTCATCAATTCTTGGTAGCGGATAACGGTTCTTCACCGTTAGTTTGTTTAGTTCCCGATAATCTATGCACATCCGTAACGATCCATCTTTCTTCTTGACGAATAGAACTGGAGCTCCCCATGGTGACGAACTAGGTCTTATAAAGCCTTTGTCGGAAAGCTCTTGTAGTTGATCCGCCAATTCTTTCATTTCTGATGGGGCCAATCGATAAGGTGCCCGTGCTACAGGTGCAGCACCAGGTACTAGATCGATGTGAAATTCCACTTGTCTGGTATGTGGGAGACCTGGCAAGTCCTCGGGAAATACTTCAGGAAAATTTTTGACGATCGGTACATCTTGCAGTTGCTTCTTCTTTGACTTGTCTCCAGTCTCCTTGATGGTAATATGTGCCAAAAAGACGTGACATCCTTGTAGCAGATACTTCTGGGTTTTGGCGCACGAGATGATGTTTAATCGAGTCCCGCGTTTATTTCTACTTCCGTCTCCATGAAAAATTAAGATTTCGCTTCCAAAGGGAATACGAACGATCTTCTTAGCACAGTCAATAACGGCTTGGTATTTCGTCAACCAGTCCATGCCAATTATGACGTCATAAGTACCCATTTCTACAGGCATTAGGTCGACGTGAAACGGATGGTTCAGAAAATTTAACGTGCAACCCAGTAATACCGTATTTACCCAAATTATTCTACCATCAGCTAACTCAACGTTATAACCATGATCTAATGTAGTGGGGGCTATATTAATCAAAGTACTAAATTGAGTAGACACGAAACTTCTATCTGCACCAGTATCAAATAAAATGGAAGCACAACGGTTGTTTAGGAGAAACGTACCCGTCACAACGTTGTTGTCTGGGTTGTGCCCTGCAACTCCCACTGCATAAGCCTTGGCTACAGCGTTGCCATTTCCCTGGTTCTTGTTCTTCCACTGGGGGCAGTCCTTCTTGAAGTGGCCTGGAGCCCCACACTCAAAGCAAACGATGGCATTGGTATTTGCCCCTTGGGCTCTCGGGTTGTTGTTGTTGCGGTTGTTGTTGTTATTGTTATTGCGGTTGTTGTTGTTGTTATTTGCAGTTGCAGGCCGGCTCCTACAGTCCTTGGGGCGGGTGATAAGTGGGCCAAGCTTCTGCATTATTGCATGTTGGTAATACAAGGACCGAATTGGTATGTAGTTACACTTTGGGAACATAGAAGGTTTAAGTCACTTCCTACGGTTTCTTGTCACCGTTCCCCTGCAGCTTAAGCCTGCGTGTGTTCTCCTTTGTTCTGTTGTTGGTTTTGGTTATTTTTCGGAGTGATCTTCAAACTTCCTCTTGGTTTTTGCATGTCTCCAGCAAAAGTGTTTAATTCACCTATCCATTAATTCAGTGCGCATCATCTATAGGCCTCCTCATGATTTCAGCTTCGAGTGCCAACAACCTTGAGTAAATCAGTCGGTGGCACCCACCGACACATCCACCTTTTCAATTTAGTCAGTCTCTTCAGGGAACATCCTGTCACACAGCAATGCCAGGTCCTGGAAACGTTGGTTGTAGGCTACCACATCGGTGCCTTTTACTTTTAGGTTCCACATTTCTGCCTCAATCTTATTTGATTTTATTCCCAAATCAATCGGACGAATATTTAGTGTCATCTTCTTCTTCAAGTCAGTCCACGTCATTGCATATGCAACATCATTAGTCACTGTCCTAACATGTGAGTTCCACCATGTTAGAGCAATTCCCATAAGAGTACAAGTGGCAAACTTCACTTGATTCTCCACGGTGCAGTTACTTATGCGAAACACGGTTTCCATCCTCTCAAACCACTAGGTCAAGTCGACCACTCCTTCTGTGCCCCTGAAGAATAAGGGTTGACATTTCATGAAGTCTTGATAAGTGCACTCCCGAACAGCACGTTCATCCTTCTTACACACTCTGTTCCCGAGGTATGGCTATCATCAGCCATTTCAGGTCGTATTTACGTGCTGGCCAAAACAGCAGTGACACCTCTCGTTGGATCATTTGGCCTGAAGTAGGGCACTGGCGTGACCGAAAGTGGTGGTATGAGTGTCTGTGACTCGGTGTTGGTGTCACCTTGGTTTTAACCTCGTGGGCCTTCCTCTTGGTGCCATTTTATAATCACAAGAAAACATAATACCCGTTAGATTTCCAAAATCTTAACCAAAACCCAATTATACATAATACATAAATGAATCACCTAACACATGGTGAAATACACAACAGTATTGAAATTAACAAATCGACATTCATTCACAATAAATTCGATTTCATATAAAACATAATCCATCCTTTCCATATATAACTTGGGAAAATAATACATGATTGGTTTAAATACAAAAACACACACTAGTTTACAAGACAAAATATCCTAAACCATACTAGCCAGATATACTCGTAATACATAGTAGTCTTACCAATAGTCGATACAGGAATAAAAGATCTAAGAACAAGTAGCTAGACAAAACAAAAGATCTATACCGTCCTGCTAGCTGGTGAATATACCCATAATACTTAACCAGACTTACGTAGCTACAGTCATAACCCAGACTAAGAACTAGCTACTAGCCCCTCTGGTAGCTCTGGCTCTGCCAGGATCCTTAGGCAGGCCCCTGCTTATCTCTTGAACTCGATCACCATAGTCCTTGAGGCTCTACACTATCTTTAGTGCCTCCCACTAACTGTCTCGTCCTCCGATGGTCTGCTTTCAGCAGATCTAAATCACCGACGCTCCTACTGTCTGCATGCCTGCAACTCAGGGATCTCGGACTGCAGCGCGCATGACCGTGTCCGAAGTGATATAGCCGCTCGAAAACGGACCCTGATCGCAAGGCATCCATCGACTGTGCCCAAGCGGCACGAGATACACTGGCCTCCACCTCCAACAGAAGGGCAGTGCGCTATGGAATGGAGCCCTAATCCCTGTACAACATGGTTGTACCCACGGGCTCAAAGTAAAAGCTCGGTCCATGTTCATGCATCATCCAGCAGAGAATATAAGATTCTCATCCTCCCTTCTACAGTATAACCAACACATACTCTCTGATGACCCCCCTAGGGTGGTCATGCAATCTCCTAGAGGCTCCTACAAGGTCATCCCATAATCCGTAATACCATAGCCTAACTCTCTAGGATCTGGCGTCTCTGGAGCGGGCATCTAACATATCAGCAAATCCATAAAGGTCTGCCCTAGAGCTGTGGCAGGTCCCACCCCTAGCAGTTTTACCCAAAGCTGCCAGAAACTCAATCCCCGACCTCGTATCCAGACCAGGAGAATACACAACGGCCCTCGTTCGAAGCGGTAAACCATATCTCCGGCATCTCATTCTTCATGAACAGGAATGGTATGCATATGCTCTGTCTAATCCAGCAGCTTGGGATCCCAAGATCCCTCTACCATATTAAGGGCTATTTGGGTGGTATTGTGAATGGAATAGGTATAGGCGGAGAGGGTATCTGAGAAGTGGTAATGAGTATGGAAGAGAGAGTGATGGAGGTAGGAGTAAGGTAGGCAAAACAATATCACAGCAACTTCCTCGATAGGAACGGTGCCGCGCCTGGGGTCGGATGACAAACCTAGCCGTGACACAATAAGCAAGGTATGTGGTCCTGGTCTGCTGAATAAGCAACAGCTGCAGGGGTCGGCAGGAGCTAAGTGCTCCTCCACGCCTCTGCATCATCAATCATCATCATCGTCCGATCATGTCCAGATGGCTCATCATCATCCCCTGTCGTCTCCTCTGTCAGCAGGAATAGTCGCTGGATCCACCTCAAGGATCCTCCCTCGTTCATCCTCCTCCGACTCCTCCGCAGGACGACTCAGAATTTATCCCGGTGACTCAGTATAGGTGAGGCAGCAACACAATCAGCGCTCCTCAGACGGTAGGAAGAAGACATCGTCCTCTGGTAAGAACTCCGGGTAAAACAGCTCCGGACAAATGAACCTAGATAGTTATGGAGGTGCCTGCTCTGCTCCTTCAGGGCCAGGCACGTAATCTGGAGATGGTGGATCCTGAAAAATAGGTCCCTTCTTCGGCTCCTGTAATCCTATTCAGATAGTCTCTCATATGGGCTGGCTATCTCATATACGTAACTGTAAAAACTTCCGAAGACCCCGACATGCTCGAAACTGAAAAATCAAAAGTGAACTTATATAAGGTATATTAAATATAAGCTATTATCCATATATACGTATAATATATAACACGTATATCAATAATGCATGTAAATAGCCTTAACCGACAAGCAACAACTTTATATATAAATAACCCCGTAAAAACCCTTTTTGTATGTATGCAATGTTTGAAAACGGTTATAGTCCAGCAAAAACATTTTGACCTGGTTCTCTATAACCTTGGCTTTGATACCAATCTGTAACACCCCCAAAATGGGTCGCAACGGAATAAAGGATCCGGGCGTGATAACATCAAGATCAATAGCACATGTATATAGTATGAACGACACAAAAAAGTCGTTTAATTGGAAACATTGGAATTTAATTAATAAGACATAATACAACAGCATAAAGCTTTAACTTGTTCCTTGTTTAATATAACAAAAACAACAATACTTTCCCAAATATGATTCACATAACTCTTTAACGTGTGCCTTCCAAAATAGTAATCCCATGCAATCCTTGGCACCTCGTGCCTATTGACCTCCTAAAACATTGCTATAACACGCAACAAAAATGTATTGGTGAATTCATAGGTTTATGTATTTAAAATTAAGCAGGACCGCAAAACTTTCCCTCCCCGGATGATTACAAACAACGCCAACAATCACAAAACCATATAACTGTTGGGCACTAAGCTCATACCACAGAAGCTCAACCTAAAATTAGCTAAGTTTACCAGTTATTTAGCCGTACAATGTTGTAACCCGCTAACATTCAAGCCGACATGGTCAACATTTCGTTCGCCGGTGATATCAAATCACCCAAAACGGGGAGGTTAAACTCAATAGATCTATTTATAACATACGCCGCACACATAATGCAAAATTAAACAACATACATCATGCAATTGATAGTTCCTGAAAATGGGCTCAGGAGGGTTATCCTACTTAGAGCAAACACATAATCAATATACTTTAAACACTTGCGTCCAATTTATAAAACAAGCATGTTTTCTCAACCCCAAATAATAGTAAATCAGTATAACTGTAAAAAGTGGGGCAATGAACTCACCTGAGTACAATAGTCCAAATAATCCACAGATAAAACGTCACGCAAAACGTTTAGGATGCAACCTATATAAATTAAGTCATATAAGGGTACCGAGTACTTTAAAAAATAACATTGAATATAATCTTATAGTTAGTTACAAAACATCTACTAATCGTTCGTGTGCTAACAACATTAAAGAGGTCATGACATGCAAATACGAGATTAGGACACTTTAAATCGTAAATCCAACAACATCGACGATACGACCAACTCCGAAGAGGCCTCATTATGAAACTCCCTAGTATTATAGCACTATTGAATAACCACTCAATATTCCTATATACATAAATCACCGACTAATCGGTTTTAGTAAAAAAAATATTATAAAGTGAAAACGATTATAAACTATACATTTCGTAAAAATGAACCTAAACTTGGTCGTTTTAAGTCCGTTGCTCGCGTTTCTTACGTCCACGTCTTCGTAGTAAGACGAGTGATCAAAATATTACATTTTTAAGTTTTTAAGATTCTGGTGTGAATAGTAATTTTACTGTTCACAACAGTAGTTTTACCCGTTTTAGTTTTTAATTTATCGTAAACTTGTAATCTAATAACTTATTCCGTTTTAATCCCGATTTTAGTGAATCCTACGAGAACGTCTTGGTTATTAAACGATGTATTATTATTTTATAAAGTAATCCCAACTGATTGAATAGAGCTTTTACTGTTCATTGAAAGTTTATAAAATACATTTAATAAACATTTAATTATCGTAAAAAGTCGTATTTATTCTTATAGTTCCGTTTTTTTTAGCTATTCTTTCATACGATTCTCGTAACTAAAAGTTTATATCATATTTTAGATGTTTTAAAAATATAAGTTTCTGTAATGAATAGTAAATTGTATAAAAATAGTTTTATAAAAGTATTATTAAAAACCGTCAACTCGTAATTAACGTATCTTTTTCGTTATAAATCGGTTTTTTCGAGTTTCTTATCATTTTGGAATCGTCATGACGTATTATTTTTATATAATGTCAATACCTACTGTCTAAGTGTCGAAATTATACACCCCTTTATTTCCAAGATGTAAACTTTTATAAAAAGCTTATTTATGTATTTTTCAACCTAGTATTTTTTTTGAACCCTAAAAACTATAGGTGTAAACAAATGTGATACTTATATAATTGTCCAATATCATCCAACTCCCCTTTCAAAATTCCATTGTAACAAGTTTAACATATTACTTTCCAATTATTTTTCACAGTGAATATATTAAGTATACCCTTATAAAACCCTAATTATTACCTAAACATGTTTATACTTAAACCATAGGTTAACATACATTTTTACATTCATTTTTCCCATGATAGATATAATCCATATGACTTAAGAATAAGTCTAAATTCATAAACAGAAGTGAAAACTCATTTTGTCATATTAAAACGTTCGCTTAGTGGTGAGATTAGCCAGAATTAACAACATCATAAACTAAAATCATAATAAAATAAAAGTATGAAGGAAAAAGAAGTACCTTAAGGGATGATGTATGAGATAGTGAAATGAATCTAAACCCGTGTTTTATGACTCAAAACCAAACTATACAAGCATATAAACCCTAGATTTAGTTTGAAACCCCAATCTTGCAATAACTAGTATAAAACTCTTTCCAAAGCTAAACTAACCCTTGAAACCTTCTTAGAATACCTTAAATATGATGAGTAATATGTTGTATAAATGATAACAAAATCAAGCAATGGATTTTGTTTTGGGGGGTGATTTTGGCCGTGGTTATGATGAGGAGAGAAAGAGAGGTTTTGATTTGTTTACATCTTTGGAAATAGAGAATGGTAGTTACTTGCAAGCTTAGGCATTATATAGTGAAAATATCTAGTTTGGGGACTTACAGGAAGGTTCATTAGTGACCAAGTAGCCAAGGCTTACAAATGTGTAAGACTTGTTCCCTAGATATTTTGTAATATCTAGATATTTAGGGCAAGTCTTGCAAACAAGTAAGACTTGGTCTTAGACACTTAATTTCGTCCACATAACATCATATGTATGTGTTATATTTATTTAATTTGAGTATTGGGTATAATCGAGTGGTATTTGTTATAATCGTAGTTAGGTTTTTGGAACTTCCGAGAATGCCAAAAACGCATTTTTATCGTAAACGTAAGCATTTTACGTCACCAATAAAAATATGATGAACAAAGTAAATAATCTATCCTATAACCTTATCATATAACACTTGTTAGATAAAAACTTGAAATTGTTTAAAACGCCCGTGTTTACATTAATGATACTTTAGCTTACGCGATTTAACGTATCGATTACAATTAAAAACAAACGCGTACAATACTAAAAATAAATGGTGACTTTATTAACGTCGTACATTGTCCTAAAACACAGGGTGTTATAGATATATTACAAATTTGGTTTAGATGGAACAATAGTTAAAAACTTAGCTTTACTAACAGTGGTGGTTTACAAATGCAACTAATGATGCTAAAAGTTATTGAAGTCGTTGGGATTAAGGTTCATTACTAGTGGGGAATTGTCGAAAGAAATGTCCCGCTAAAATACGCGTGAGATGGGTATGAACTTCTATTAAGGATTGCCATGAGTTGTGTCTACGTATACATAGTCTTTTTCAAAAAATATGTATTGTTTTGCTTTTAACAATTGGTATGATCAAATAACTCGTTTTTTCTTTCGTTGTGTAATGGTTCACGTAGTTTTGTGTTTCCATGAGTATATATAGGAACTGAAATTGATTGAGTTACATATTTCTTTGCCAAATTGGGTTATGAACATCAGCGAAGACCTAGATAAAGATACATTTTTTCAAGAAATAAAAGTGTTGTGAACACAATTGAATTATAAATTACCATAAATCTCATATTGTCTCACACCTGTTAGAAAAAAGGAACTAAAACTAGGCACCACACCGGAATAAGACCAACGCTTATTTCTATCAAATTTATGTTATCGTTTTGCCCCAAACTATTGCAAACGCTTCTCATGAAAATCTTATCTGCGTGGGATTTTACATCACAAACACAGTCCTTTTAAATAGTGGATAATAATAAACACAAATTTGAGTATTGAATACACACATAATAGAAATGGTCCTCCAAGTGTGTCTTTTTTGCAATTAGTGGCTATATTCCGTGAACCAAGATATCCATATAGTCCTCAAAGCGTGTACGTATATTATGTCACGATTATGTCGGTAAGATCACAACTTCATAAAAATAGCCACTAATACAAACTTGGATGACCATTTCTTATATGTTTGTATCAATACTCAAATTTGTGTTTATATTATGCCACTATTTAAAAGTGACGTGTTAGTGATGTAAAATCCACGCAGATTTCATGAGAAGCTTTAGCAATAAGTTTGGGGCAAACGATAACATAAATTTGATTGAAATAAGCGTTGGTCTATTCCGTGAACCAAGATATAGTCCTTTTTTAACAGGTGTGAGACATATCGAGAATTCATGGTAATTTATAATTCAATTGTGTTCACAACACTTTTGTTCTTGAAAAATGTATCTTTATCTAGGTCTTCGCTGATGTTCATAACCCAATTTGGCAAAGAAATATGTAACTCAATCAATTTCAGTTCCTATATATACTCATGGAAACACAAAACTACGTGAACCATTACACAACGAAAGAAAAAACGAGTTATTTGATCATACCAATTGTTAAAAGCAAAACAATACATATTTTTTGAAAAAGACTATGTATACGTAGACACAACTCATGGCAATCCCTTAATAGAAGTTCATACCCATCTCACGCGTATTTTAGCGGGACATTTCTTTCGACAATTCCCCACTAGTAATGAACCTTAATCCCAACGACTTCAATAACTTTTAGCATCATTAGTTGCATTTGTAAACCACCACTATTAGTAAGCTAAGTTTTTAACTATTGTTCCATCTAAACCAAATTTGTAATATATCTATAACACCCTGTGTTTTAGACAATGTACAGACGTCAATAAAGTCATCCAATTTATTTTTAGAAAAATATTCTACGGCGTTAGTTTTTAATTGTATCGATACGTTAAATCGCGTAAACTAAAAGTTATCATTGCATGTAAACGGCGTTAAACAATTCATATTTTATACTAACAAGTGGTATATGATATTAAGGATAATTAATAACTTTGTTCATCATATTTTTATTGGTTACGTAAAATGCTTACGTTTCACGATAAAATGCGTTTAGGCATTCTCGGAAGTTCCAAAACCTAACTACGCCTAAACAAATACCCACGATTATACCCAATACTCAAATTAATAAATATAACAACATACATATGAGTATGTGCCGAAATTCAAGTGCTAAGACCAAGGTCTTACCTTGTTTGCAAGACTATCCTCCCTAAATATCTAGAATATTACAAAATAACTAGGAACCAAGTCTTACCCCTTTGTTAAGCACTTGGCTACTTTGCACTATGAACCTTTCCTAGTAGTCCCTAACTAGATATTTTCACTATATAATGCCTAAGCTAGCAAGTAACACACACTTCTCTCATTTCCAAGGTGTAAACAAATCAAAACCTCTCTTTCTCTCCTCATCATAACCCACGGCCAAAAACACCCTCCAAACCAAATCCATTGCTTGATTTTCTATCATTATACAAGCATATACACATCATATCTAAGGTATTCTAAGAAGGTTTCAAGGGTTCAGTTAAGGCTTTGAAAGAGTTTTTAACAAGTTATTGCAAGATAGGATTTCAAACCTAATCTAGGGTTATTAAGCTTGTAAGCTTTGGTGTATGAGTCTAAACACGTGTTTAGCATTATTTCACACTCATCATCATCCCTAAGGTCTTCTTAATTCCTTCCATACTTTATTTATTATGATTTTATGTGTTATATGTTAATTATGGCTAAATCACCACTAAGACTTTATCTAATAAGTAAAAATTGAGTTTTCACTTATGTTTATGAATTATATGACTTATTCTTATGTCATATGGTTATATATATCATGGAAAAATGAATGTAAAAGTATGTTAACATATGTTTAAAGTATAAACATGTTTAGGTAATAATTAGGGTTTTATAAGGTTACTTAATTATTCACATGTGAAAATAATGGAAAGTAAATTGTTAAACTTGTTACAATGAATTTGAAAGGACTATGGATATCTGGACATTAATATACGTAATCGACATATTTTCAATATAGATTATAAGGGTTTCATAATAAACTACTAGTTGAAAAATACATAAAATAAGCTTTTTATAAAAAGTATACACTTGGATAATAAAGGGGTGTATAATTTCGACACTTAGACAGTAGGTAATTGATATTATATAAAAAATAATACGCCGCATACAGATACCAAAATGATAAGAAACTCGAAAACCGATTGAGGGTAACGAAAAAGGATACGTTAATTACGAGTTTCGGTTATAAATTCTTTTATAGAAACTATTTTATAAAATTTACTATTCATTACAGAAAACTAATATTTTTAAAACATCTAAAATAAATAACTTTTATTTACAGAACGTACTCTCGAAAGAATCGCTAAAAACGGAACTATAACGCATAAACTACACTTTTTACGAAATAATTAAAGTTTATAAAAGGAATTTATAAACTAAGAACATAAAAAGCACTATTCCAGCAGTGGTATTAATCTTTATAAAATTATAATACAATCTTTTAAAACCAAGACGTACTCGAAGGAATCACTAAAATCGGGATTAAAACGAATAAGTTATTACGATTACAAGTTTACGCTAATTAAAACTAAAAACGACAAACTAGCTGTTGTGAACAGTAAAATTACTATTCACACCAGAATTTTAAAAACTTAAAAATGTAATATTTTGAAAGCACTATTCATCAGTGGGATTAACTTTATAAAATATAATACATCTTTTAATAACAAAGACGTACTCGAAGGAATCACTAAAATCGGGATTAAAACGAATAAGTTATTACGATTACAAGTTTACGCTAATTAAAACCTAAAACGACTAACTAGCTGTTGTGAACAGTAAAAACACTATTCATCTATAATACTAGGGAGTTTCATAATGAGGCCTCTTCGGATGGCGTATCGACGAGTTGTTGGATTTACGATTTAAAGTGTCCTAACTTCTCGTACGTCATGTCATGACCTCTTTAATTATGATAGCCCGAACGATAGTACGATGTAACAACTATAAGATTATATTCAATGTTATTAATTAAAGTACTCGGTACTTATACGACCTTAATTTAAATAGGTTGCATCTAAACGTTTTGCGTGACGTTTTATCTGTGATTATTTGGACTATCTGTACTCAAGGTGAGTTCATAGCCCCACTTTTTACAGTTTTACTGATTTACTATTATTTGGGGTGAAAACATGCTTTGTTTTATAAATTGGACGCAAGTGTTTAAAGTATATTGATTATGTGTTTGCCTAAGTAGCGATAACCCTCCTGAGCCTATTATCATGAACTGTCAATTGCATAGATGTAGTTGTTAATTGCATTATGTGAGCGCGAATGATATAAATAGATCTATTGGGATTAACCTCCCCGTTTGGGTGATTAGCTATCACCGGGAACGAACGTTGACCATGTCGGACTTAGATGTTGCGGGTTACAACATCTGTACGGGCAAAATAACTGCTAAAATAGCAAATATAGGTTGAGCTTCAGTGTCATGAGCTTAGTGCAACAGTAATCTGGTTTTGTGATTGTTGGCATATGTTGTAACATCACGGGAAAGTCTTGCGGTCCTGCATAATTTAAATACATAAACCTATGAATTCACCAACATTTTTGTTGACGTTTTAAGCAATGTTTTCAGGAGGTCAATAGGCACGAGGTGCCAAGGATGCATTGGATTATGTTTTGGATTGCACTGTTAAAGATTTATGTGCATCATGTTTTGGGAAATCTATGTCTTTTATTTAAATCATGCTATAAGCTTTTGTAATATGTCTTTTATTTAAATCCAATGTATCAATTTAAACGACTTTTGTGTCGTTCTTATATATATCTTGTGCTGTTGATCTTGAAGTAACACGCCCCGGATCCTTATTCCGCTGCGACCCATTTTGGGGGTGTTACACATTAAGTAGCTTATAGCTTATTTGGTCTGTTTTTAGCTTATTTTAGAATTTGAAGTTTATAAAGTTTTCTAAAAAAACCAAAATAAAGTTAAGTAGTTCTGTTTGCTTTTCAGCTATTTTCTAGCTTATTTAGGGCTTTTTATAAAAAATTTCTTTTATTAAAAGTGCTTATTTTCAGCTTTTCAAAAACTTTGCTTTTTTAAGTTTTTATAAAAAAAGGGGGAAGGTGGAAATCGGGGGTGAGCAAGACTCGAACCCCCGACCTCAACACCCTCAACCCTTTTATAACACCACACTCCACTACCAACGTGCCCTAGGGTCTTTTTCGTTATACCTCTACATTATTTAATACTTATACACGTTTTTCCCATTTAATCTTTATAAGCTGTTTAAGCTTATTTCGTGGCTTATTCATTAAGTTGTGACCCTAAGCTTATTTTTCCTAGGTTCGTATTAGTTCAAGCTATTTTCTGTAATTTTTTTAGAATTTTTATAATTAGGTTGGTATTTTTAAACATTTATTTTTGTTAAAAACTTTAAAAAATCATAAAAAATAGAAAAATAATCAAAAAAATATAAATTTTTTTAGAAAATTTTCTTTTATCATAAAGTTTCTAGGAAAATTAGTTTTGTTTTCGTAGGGTTAAAATTGCAAAATTTCAATTTTTAAAGGACGGGATTCGTTCCCGTTTACATTTTTCATGTTTTTAAGCTCATTTCAACTCCGTTTTTGTTCTAGTTTTCTTTAAACTTACTTTTTAGTCAATTAGAGTCCATTTAAAAAGAAAAAAATTAATTTAGGTTTAATTTTAGAAATTTAGGGTTTTTAACTGCCGTTTAGGGTTCCCGTTTTGCGTTTTTAGTTAAAGTTTGATTTCCCGTTATTTGTTTCCGTGCTTAATTGTTATTATTTGCTTATTTTAAATTGTAGAAGTAGATAATCAAATCAATCTTTGTTTCCAATTCAAATCATTGTCCGAACATCAAACGTGGTTTTAATTTCACAAGTCGTTGGGGAATAACGACCCGGGAATCATACTTCCCGGTTAATATACGTATTATATTATATATATTTGTGAAGATTTTCCTTTTTACCTTTGTCCTCAAGGGTAATTTGGTAATTTTCCATCATATTATATATTTTATTATTACGTGTGTTGCTTAACTAGCAATCAATTTTTGGCGCCGCTGCCGGGGATTTGTGATTACGATTCTTTCGTTTGAAGTTTGTTGATCGTGTTTTGAAGAACCTTGCATTTTCAAAAGTTACGTTTTTTTTATAAAATTATAAAAAATAAAAAAATTATAAAAAAGGTAAAAAATATTTTTCTTTTCTTTTATTAGTATAATTATCATAAAAAAAATCAAAAAAAAATTGTCCATATAAAAAATAAAATAAACAAAGTTGGTAAAAGAACACCAACAAATAATACCTTCAATTGAGGTATTATCCATTAGTAAGTTCCCAACTCGAATCAAAGATTTAAAAACTTGTCATTTGTGTCATTTACGAGGAACGGCTCACCTTAAAAAGTAAAATTTTTAAGAGTTACCGTGAAGTAAATTTGATTATTTGGTTCAAGTTGTCTATCTCGTTATCCGTTAAAATAGTTTGTTAAAAAAAAAAATAAAAAAAAATTTAGTTTAAATTTTCTTTTTCTATTTTGTGCATGCGCACTCGTTCTCAAACCCGCAACCATAACCGTCAACAACAAGCCCCACCGGCTGTTGTAGAACCATTTAATTTAGAAGAACCTTTTGATAATCCTCCCCTAGTTTCGATGGCCGATAACCGGACTATGGCGGAATTGCTCCAAGCACCCACCGAGGGGTACGAGGATGCAATCGTAATTCCCAAAATCAATGCTAATTTTGAGTTAAAGCATGGTTTGATCAATCTTGTTCAAAACAAGCAGTTTTTCGGACATGATAAAGAGGATCCACATGCTCACATCCGTTATTTCAATAAGATTACCTCAACGATGAGATTCTCGGACGTCCCGAGCACGTCAATTAAGCTTATGCTTTTTCCATTTTCTCTCGAAGGTTTAGCCCGGATTTGGCTAGAGAAAGAACCTCCTCGATCAATTTTGACATGGGATGATCTTGTTTCAAAATTCATTAATCAATTCTTTCCTCCTTCAAAAACGACAAATCTTCAAAACGAAATCACGAGATTTCAACAAAGATTTGACGAATCGTTTTACGAGGCTTGGGATCGATTTAATGATCTTCTTCGAGCATGCCCACATCACGGATTTTCATAATTACATCAACTAGATACGTTTTACAATGCTTTGAATGCTAATGATCAAGATTCGTTGAATTCCGCTGCGGGTGGAAACTTTTTGGATAAGATGCCTCGTGAATGCTTGAAAATTATCGAGAGTAAATCCAAGGTTCGTAATTCACGAAACAAGGCAGTCGTTGCTAAAGTGAGTTCGAATTCATCTACCTCCGGAATTTCACCCGATGTTGCTGCTCTTACAACCGAAGTTTCTGAACTTAAGAATATGATGAAGACTATGCTTATCGACAAGCAAAAAGCCCAAGCTCCCGTACCCGTAAAAGCGGTCGAGCAGAGTTGTGTAACTTGTGGAGGTGCTCATTCTTATAGAAATTGTCCAGCCACCGATGGCAACGTTTATCGAGACAACATTCAAGAGTACGTTTCACAAGCTGCTGCAGCTAATTTTAATCAAGGAAATACCAATTCTAGACCTCCGATGGTTGCAAATCAAATCCGACCTCCTGGTTTTCCTCCGATTCAAAACAATCAAAACCGTTTCAATCAGAATCAAGGGAATAATTTCAACCAAAATCGAGGAACCAATTTCAATCAAAACCGTGGAAATAACTTCTACCAAGGACAAGTTTATCAACCTCCGACTAGTCAACCACCGGTTTACCAAGCTCAACCTTATCAAGCTCCTGCTCCGCAAATGCAAGGTGTTTCAAAGACCGATTTTGAGAATTATGTCAAGGCTAATGATGCAATATTAAGGAATATGCAAAATCAAGGCCAAGGTTTACAAAACCAAATGACAAATTTAACGGAAATGCTTTCTAAGTTCGTAAATTCCAATACCGCTTCGTCTTCGAGTTCAGGTTCTCTTCCAAGTAACACTGTTACTAACCCGAAGGAAGACTTGAAGGGTATTACTACCCGAAGCGGGGTTGCTTATCAAGGACCTACAATGTAACACCCCCAAATTGGGTCGCAGCGGAATAAGGGTCCGGGGCGTGTTACTTCTCAGATCACTAGCACAAGATATATATTGAACGACAATTAAAAGTCGTTTTAAAACTGATACATTGGATTTAACAAAATGTTTACAAAAGCTCGAAGCTTCACTTGTTTACTTGTTATTATTACAAAGATTTCCAGCCCATAACAGATATACAAAATGTAATGCGACTAAATCTTTAATGCAGGACATCCAAAACATAACCACCAATGTATCCCTTTTGCACCCCGTGCCCTAATGATCTCCTGAAAAACATTGCATTTAAAACGTCAACATAAAGTTGGTGAATTTCATAGGTTTATGTAAATGTATATGCAGGACCGCAAGACTTTCCCCGTGATAATGCAACAGATGCAGACATCACAAAATGTAATTACGTTTTCCTAAGCTCATGACACCGAAGCTCGACATAAATGAATACAATATATAAATATTGCCTACATTGCCCGTGACGATGTTCAACCCGTAACATCCAAAATCCGACATGATATACGTTCATTTCCAGTGATAGCTAGTCACCCGAACGGGGAGGTCAATCCCAAATAGATCTATCTATAATCACTCGCGCTTCCAAACCAGGAATTAACAGTTCATGATTCATGGGCATAGTGGGTTATCGCTACTTAGGCAAAACGTAATCATGATAAAATGTACACTTGCGTCCAATTTGTAAAACATGCATATGTTTCTCACCCCAAAAACTTGTAAATCAATAATTGTAAAACATGGGGCTATGAACTCACCTTGAGTGAGTAAATTGATAATAAAATATCCCAAATAAAAACGTGTCACGCTAACGCCCGAATGCAACCTAGTTAATATAGGTCGAATCAGTATTCAAGTACGTTGTCTAACAACTACCATATATAATCCTATATAGTTATCATCGTACTATCGTTCGGGCTATCATAATTAAGAGGTCATGACATGACGTACGAGGAGTTAGGACACTTTAAATCGTAAATCCAACAACTCGTCAATACGCCATCCGAAGAGGCCTCATTATGAAATTCCCTAGTAATATAGCACTTTGATAACTAATAACACATATATTTCTATATAGCTATATCACCATCTAATCGTTTAAGTGAAATCGTATTTATAAAGTAAAAACGTTTATAATTACGCCTTTAGCAAAAAAGACATAACTTTGTCATTTTAAGTCCGTTTCTTGCGTTTCTTACGCCTACGCTTTCGTATTAATACGAGTGATCATAAAATCACATTTTTAGGTTTTCAAGATTCTGTTGTGAATAGTGTTTTTACTGTTCATTACAGATTACAACTTATTAACGCAAAACCCGTAAATGTCGTATCTTATTCGTTATAGCTCCATTTTAAGTGATTCTTTCGAACACGTTCTTGTAATTGAAAGTTTTATCATATTATTGATGTTTACAAAGTATAAGTTTTTTCGTTATAAATCCGATTTTCGAGTTTCTTATCATTTTGGAATCCTTATGAGATGTACTATATTTATAAAACCTAATATGGCTATTACTAAATTCGTACCAAAACAGCAAGTTTGAAGTTTGTTATTAAAACATGTTTTAAGCTTGATTTTTGTACCATTATACTTCAACACCTTGTTACAACTACTTGACAACATTTATATCTTATGTCATACATATATAAAGTCCATTAGATCATGTTTTTTCTAAGAGAGTCCAAGGTAACAAGATTAACATGTTATTTACACCATTTTCACTTGTAACTTATTATATAAAGTACATTTGTTCATGTGCTTTGCTCATGAGTGCCTAAGATATAAGATTAACTACTCCATTTTCACTTGGTTACTCATAAGTTAACATAAAAACCCTAATTTGTTAATTATATATGTTCAACATTACACAATGTGTGTGCAAGAGTTTACTTTCATTATATCATCATATTTGCATCCAGTATGACATGTAAATTAGGTCACATACATTGATAATATTAGTAAAATTGCATGTTATTATTATAAAGTATCTTAGATAGGTTGATTTTAATACTATGTAGAACATCTCGACACTTATAATCATGAAAATGAAAAGATAAAGGTTGGAAGAGGACTCTATATAATGAACAATGAATGATCGAAACCTCAATCTTAACCCTTGTAGTTTAGATTAAAAAACTAAAGCTAGGACACTGAAAAACCCTAATTTCCTTAATAAAGCCTATTTTCTTTTCTTGCTTTCCTTGCATTGAAAAATGCTTAATCCAATCTTGGATCCTTATTAGAATACCTCTTATATGATGTGTGTATGCTTGTATAATGATAGAAAATCAAACTATGGATTGTGTAAGTAAAGGTTTTTGAGCCGTGGGTTTATAAGAGTGACAAAGGGAGTGCTTTTGTGATTTTCTTGTAAAGAAGTAAAGAGTATGAGGTCTTAGCTTACACATGTATGCATATATATACTACTTGGTGATCATATATGAGATATTTTTGATGTCTAGTTGATCATATGAAAGGTGGCAAGGATTGGAAGACATGAGAACAAGATAGGGCTTATTAGGGATAAGAATGGCTAGTCATGAGTTCAAGTTCATGCAAGATCTTTTTGATGCTTCTTGGTTGACTCTGGGCTTATTCCTACATACATGATACAATGTTTCATATATGGATGTATAGGAGCTAGATATATATCTTTGATCTTTATTTTGATTGTACTTCTTGTATTTTTTGAAGATATGTAGTAAAGGTTATAAGTAGAATGTTATAACTTGTCACATTCGTAGGGTTAGACTTGAATTTCTTCATTAGAATATGAATTTAAAGAGATAAATTACTTGCGTTTTAAATAACACTTTAAGTTGGGTATTAATTTTGGGTATTTTGATGAAGCGTAGTTAGATAGATAAGTTAACGTGTTTCCAGGAGGAAGGCCCTAAACGTACTTTATCGTGAAATTAACACTTAACGTGACCAATAAAAATAACATGAACAAAGTTGATAAATTATCTGATAATCATTCATGTAACACTTGCTTGATGTAAAAGTTTAATCGTTTTAATGCCGTTTATATTGAATGATCTTTTTAGTTTACTCGCGATTTAGCTTAAACGATTTCATATTAAGAGGCTAAACGCGTTAAAACCCTATATGTAAGAATTGTGAATTATACATAATGTCATACAATGTCCTACTTTAAACACGAGGGGTGTCCTTATACAATGATAACTTAACTGCTGAGGCTTGAAGATATAAGGAACAAGTGAACGTTTTGAAAGAGGCAAAATGTTGACTTGAGGAGTAAGGTTAACGTTTCAGGATTATGTGCACAGTCTATAAGGATTGATCTCCTTATAACCAAAACTCTTTCAGAACATTTAATAGAAAAGGAATCTTTGTTGCAAACGGTTACTCTTCTCAAAAATGATTTTAAGAATGAAAAATCTAGAAATCTTGATAGGGAAATAACCTTAGAAAATAAGCTAACCTTTTGTCAATACGGAGTATCAACTAGCAGACATCTTCACTAAAGCTCTCGGCCGAAAAAGAATTGAATTTCTAATCAACAAGTTGGGAATGCGAAGTTTTACGCCGGAGACTCTGTAAATCAATGGGCAGATGAAGTTGGTTGAATTCAGTAGTGGTACATATTCAAATGTCCTGTTTAATATGTATATATTTTAAAAACAATTAAAAAAAGCAAAAAGAATTTTTCTTTTTAGAAACTTTTATAAATCAAAATACAAAATATAATATATTTAGAACACAATGATAAAAATTTTAAAAAATATGTGGTAATATATATTAAAAAGACGTAGTAATAATGGCATGTCTTTGAAAATCGAAACATTTTACGGTCATAGAAATGTCATTCAATAAGATTACGGCATTGTAATGAAGTTTCGAGTTAGAAAGTTCCAAATGTTTTCAAAACATGCAAATATGGCTTGCTATTATTTCAGATAGCAACCCGGTCATCATCTTAAAGGCAAGTATTCCGTCAAAAAGGAAACTTGACCTCTCAACGGGAATTTATTCTCGGGCATGGTCTACTTTATGACCATGCAAAGGCTTGTGTTTACTTTGCAACACAACCCGTGCTTCCTATATTACCATAAGTGTACGTGTCAGTGCGCTTATGTGTCAAAATAAGAGAAATCTTATTTTTATTGGTAAAAAGTTGTCTTCATAATGAATCAGTGTTTTCAGTAATCACAAAAAGATTTTCAAAGACAATTCGACCACTCAAACAATGACAACAACTCTTTAAATAGAAAACGGGTCATTATTTGAGGGGGAGAAAGTGTCATCCAATAATCTTTTAAAACAGTCTTTCAAAATAAGTCATGGAATAAACGGATAATGTTTTGAATAATGACGAATAATAATTTCAAGGGGAGTTAATTTATATTAACTACAAGAGCTTTAGATGTCACTTGTTTAAATCTTTATGGACTTATTTGCAAATTCAGACTTAGTAAATTCAGGCCTTAAACTACATTTGATCAATATTGCCAACACCTCATAGTTTGTAAAAGACTTAGGAATGCTTGGAAATACTTTCATAGTTTTAAAAGCCTTGAAGTTGATTCTCACGGGATAGATCTAAGCTTATATATTCTTAAAACACGATCTCGAGTATGTGTGCGTACAAAGTTTTGCTGATTCCGAGGTGTCGAAACCAGCAAGGGGGAAGGAGTAGATGTATACTCGATAGTGTCCTTAGCCTTCTTTTGAGGTTAGCTTCTTTTAATTTTAGGCCTTTTTGAATCTTTCGGGTGCACTAATTCAATCTCATGGTGGAAGAGACATCTCGTCATTAGTCAGTATGCATCATTTGAGTCCCCAGGGGGAAGTGTTGGGAATATAATTATTTAAAACGTGAGAAGAGTTTTGTCTGATTCAATTAATGTTTTACCCAACCGGTCAATCTCTAAGCTTATTCTTAAAATGAGTAGAAATATCTGATAAAAGAGGTACACATAGGTATGATGATTCCTTAAGTTAGTCAATATTCTGCAGAAAGAAATGAGTACATTTAGGACTTAGTTGACTTAGGTATTTTCATTTCGACTAAGTGGGAATAATTGTGATATCCGGGACTTAGTTGACTTTGGTGTTACAATTTATATCATCGCTATCTTGAAGAGAGAAACGCGCTAATCCGGGACTTAATTGACTTTGGTGTTGCGGTATCAAGTTCTTGAAAGGGTTAATTGTGTACTTCGGATATCTGGGCTTTATACATCAAGACTGCTTGATGCGGCTTGCAAGAAAGTTTTGAATCTACTCAAGAAAGGATTGCTGGTTTAGGGGGAAGCTAAGACAACATCAACACCGACATCACCAACCTCACAAGCTCAAGTTACATATGTATCTGAATCTGTTTCATACTCGAAGTTTGAAGCAAAGACTTTTGTAACTTGGAAAGAAAGTTGAAGCAATGTCGAAGAGTGCTTGGACAGAGAAAGATCAGATTGAAAACTTCTTGAAAGAAAGAAGGTTAATGAGGAGCTTAGAAAAGGTTGTTGGTGGGAGATTATACGAAGGAGACCTACGGCTGCTATAAAGGACCATATGATTTCATCATATGATGTTCTCATCATTCAGGTCAAATCTTCGTATATAATAAACATGTGAATTTGTATATATGTAGTGTAGACTTTATGGTGATATTAAGGAGTGCTCGAGTACAAAATTTTCAAGAATTTCTTAGTAAATTCAAAAAATTTCAACTTATTGTACTCAGCACTATCTTATATACCCTCATACATTGAGGGGGAGCATTAAAATGTTCCTTATAGATAGCTATATAACATTTTTTCCCCGAAAGGTTAATCAATTGATATCCAAAATATCAAGGGGTTAACATTTTGGATAAGGGGAGAAAATGTGATTAACCTGGATCTAACTTGTATTGAAAGATGTGATCAAATAAAATGGACTTAATGCACTCCACACCTAGCATGTACTACGATTACGATGCACATGTTAAGGGGGAGCTTTTAGTGATAATGAAAAACTCTCAAAGTGTAAACCTTTTGATATTTATATCAAACACTTTGATTGAACTTTTCAATGATTTTGGTTCTGATCGTGATGGAATACTCAAAAGACCGACCATGTACTTTAATTTATGGAGATATAAGGTGGTTAGGCATAGGTATTCAAATCCCATGATCCAACCAGAACCGGAGGGATCTACCCAGGGATATCCACTAGTTAGTGTAGAAGTCCTTAGGTATGATACAAAAGGAGAAAAAGTGAGAATCGGGAATAATGCCGACTGAGATGGAGCTAACACTGGAACAAACCCAACAAGGTGTTAGTTATGAAATCTCGGTAAGCATTGAAGGGGTTGAAGAATGAAAAAGAAATGTAAAGATAAAGGGTGAAAAGAAAGAAGCCCTCCATACACTTAGGCAGAAACCGGGTCAATACATAATCTGTCGGAAACACAAAGTTGTTGTCCGACATTGAAGACAGTCATGGACCCAGTGACGCTAAGCACAACCCTCCCCAGCCACTCAAGGTCTCTCAACAGACTCTTGTTTCATTTCTCACGGAGATTACACGCATTTCTATCGACTTTCTCACTCCGAGTTAGTCGATATTGAAAAGGTGGCAGTCTGCTCCAGCCTCCGATCACTAAAACAAAAGAGCACTATTGAGTCTAGAGCCAAAAGAGATCATCCATAAATCTCATTAGGACACTTGTCAAAATTATGCTTGCTATTTCACACAATGTGAATAACGAGAAAATATAAAGAGTCCTACGCATTATCCTTGTGATTTTGCCAGAACATCTGAGTGATATCATTTACAATGAAGATGGAAATCCTGCTTGAGCCAACATCAAACAAGCTCATGATAGGTGACTTGTACGATTCTATATGAATCAAACTTGTAACAACTAGAAAGAAACGATGGTGTGTAGTATATTGGATATCATAACACAAGCCTAGGGTTAATGTTTGGTCAAATTATCTAAAGAGAGAAAGTGGGAGTTCTAGAGAGAGAAAATCACTTACTGTATGTTTGTGATAAAATGAACATCCAACCCCTTTCCCATGGCTAGAAAGGGGTATTTATACAAGAGTTTGGTGCCCCTAAATAGGCCATGGAGTGGGCTAACAAGTGGCTAAAGACTCGGCCCAACACCATAAGTCGTATGGTAACTAAACGATTAAAACTAAGACTACGAGCTAACCTATGCTAGATATAACACGGGGTGACCAAGTCTTTTACATGGATTTTCATAATCCTAACAATCTCCCCCTAAGGGAGGTCACCCCAGAAAATACAAATTGAATCCTAGCATTATATTTGAATTAATCTTTGATTCTGGCTTGTAGTCTTTTGATTCTTCAACATTTGTTGTTGTACATCAAGTAGTGGTCTTTGTTCCTTGGACTTGTGTGATCTTTGAGCTTTCTTTGAGATCACCATCCACTTTAAATCTCTTAATTATCCTTGTTGTGGAATATTGCCTTCATGTGATGTTGTGACTTTATCAGAGTTGCGAAAGCTGTGTTGTAGGTCTTTCAGTTGTCATGATGTCTTTGATTAGAAACATTAAGTGTGAGCATGGGGTTTTGAATTGACTCCACTGGAATGAGGCATCTGCATCTCCATCTTTTTGTAATCCTAAAATAAAACAGTTAACAATAAAGCTTGGTGACAAATATGGCTTTGTCATTCGTCAGAGTTCGGTTGCAT